>VOPJ01004868.1:120556-207211 GCA_014673585.1 Semibalanus balanoides | reverse complement strand
CCCCTCCCTGCTCCTGCCCCTCCCACCGTGAGTGTCTCCTTCCTTGCCCCGTCTAGCCTACCGTTCCACTCTCCCCCTCACACTCCCCACGTCCCGCTGTCTCCTTGTTCTCACCAAGCCGTCCGAACAGCTCCACCCCCAGGGCAGCGAAGATGAAGAAGAGCAGGAAGAAGAGGAGGCCCAGGTTGCCGACCTGCGGCAGCGCCTGCATCACCGTGTCCAGCAGGGCGCGGATCCCCTTCGCCATCTTCAGTAGCTTCAGCACTGCGGGAAGACGTTGGAGATTCATCACTGGGAGGACACAGAGTCGTGTGGGCCTGGCCAGATAAGTACACGCCCCTTTCATTCATGATGGTGACTATCCTTTCCTTCTCCATTCATTCGTTCTCATTGATTGGTGCAGAATTTAATCATGCATAATGTCGTGAGTACCAAAGAGTCAAAGAGCCCAAATAAGGAGGTCGGTTTGACAATGCCTCTTAAATAAGTCCAAGTCTAGACTAAGACATTATGAATGGCATGCTGGTGGCGGTGTATTTGTAGATGACAGGTCCAGAGACGACCGGACATGACAGCCGTGACATCAGCACCATTCACAGTGCCGCTGACGTTGACACTTGACGAGGACAACGATGATGTTGATGACGATGACTCACCCCGTGCTATCCTCATCACCCTCATCACGCGTATGATGGTCGGGTTGATGGGGATGAGGTCGTTCTCCATCTCCTCCAGCACGATGCCGACCAGGGAGAGGATCACTATGCCGACATCCAGCTGGTTCCACCTGCAGTGGACGACAAACACTGACGTCGGAGAGGCATCGAAGAGACATGTCTGAGCGGGCTGAGAGATGTATCCCGAATCTACCCCGCACAGCGCTCGTGCGTGTGGCAGCGGTCCGGTCAGAAAGGCCGCTCTTGAAATACCCGGCCAGCTGACGGCCGGGCCGTCAGCTGATAGGTGCCGACCGGTGAACGCCAGCGGCGAGGGCCCGTGACGCGTCTAAGGCTGTGTTCTGTCCGTCGATCCCGCCGGGAATCCAGGGAAGTAGTGAATTTGGCGCGTTTTTTGCTAGCAATGTGCAGCGGAAAAGGGACATGCCTTTAACATGCAGCGCCAGCTGAGGCTGACGCTCGACGGGGATTCCAGGGACCTCCGCGGAATGTGCACGGTTCAGAACACAGCCTAAATAAATCGGACAGCTTAGCGAGTGCTTTCTTGATACTTGATAATGAAGAGAAGGCTTCTTGTCCAACACTGACGTCACAGTGAACGTCACGAGCAAGATATGTCAACTGGCCGTCACGGTTATGCGATAGCGTCACGACCGGAAAAATGTTGAGTGAAGGAACTCATGTTATTTAAAAGGAAAGTAGTTCACATTGGATTTTTTCAAACACGATTTGACTATATTTTGAAATACAGCTTCTTTTCATGGGTTAAAAATAGCCATACATTGCGCCGATTCAGGACAGAAGACGCACATTATAATTTTTATCAAAACTATATGCGTACTCTCCGCAACGTCAAACGTGGCTCAGCCAATCAGATATTCGAAAGTAATCGCGTAAGATTACTGTATAGCCTCTGCCCAGGTATAGCAGGCCCACATTCTTAACATTCTTTATTTATGGCCCACATTCTTTCGACAAAAAGTCAAATATATTTGGCTGGAGAGCCCTTTCAGTCCAGAAAACATGCAGTTAGGGTTTTGTCAACACGAGCTACAAAACTGCTATCTCAGTTCAAAACCCATGTTGAACGTTAACTATTTCCTTTAAGCACTAATCTCATGTTATTAAGTGAGACACTCAACTGCCGAGCATGACAAGTTAGACTTAGCCTGGTATCAATTCAGCGAAAGTTATTCGAATTATAGTAACGAGCTCCATTGAACAATTACAATTTCCGATAAGATGGTTATACGTCTTTCAAATAGTTTCAAATTATCTCAATAAATATTTCAAAAACGTTTCAGATTGTTAAAATTATCAAACATTCGTGGTGTCATCGTACTGTTATGAGCGTGACACTGACCTGTCTTTGAGGTAGCGCCTCGAGCCGAGCGCAACCACCTTCGCGGCCATCTCCAGCGTGAAGACAGCCGTGAAGAAGAAGTTGAACACACGCAGGGTGAACTCCAGCTCCTGAGAAAACGTGACGGAGACGTCAGACTAAGCATCATGTCATGTACCACGTCACACATTACTCCAAAACGCATTGGCACCATGTCCCCCCAAATAAACCAAAATGAGACTGAAAATTGATCAACATTTGCTGAATGTAAAGAAAATCGTAGTAAGTTTTCACCAGTGCGTGCTTTTATCAAATTCATTTCCCAATGCACGTAAATGTGATAGCAAAATCTGATGAATTTTTGAAAAACTTTGTCAAGACTTCCTGGAATTTAGCGCAACTAAAAGCCAAGTTGTTGGTCCTTCTGGACCCGGCCAGTGGCGTCACGTATCAAACTACAGCGGTATACCGGTCAGACCCATCCAGGAACACGTACAGGGGGCATCTTGTAGTACTCCATGGCCATGGTGACGACGTTGAGGCCGATGACGGCGGCGATGGCGAGGTCGAAGTACTTGGAGGTGACGACGCCGTGAATGAGCAGCCGACTCGGCGCGTAGGTGGCGTAGTAGGGCTGCTCCCTCATCTCTACCAGAGGGGAAGATAGAGAGGCGAGGGGAGATAGAGAGGGCGAGGGAGAGCGGAGCAGGGGCGGAGGAGAGGGCAGGGGGAGGGCAGGGGGAGGGCCGGTCAGAGCGGGCGGAGACGAGGGAAGTTACCAACATTGGACACTGTCTGTGTGTGGAGTGTAGAAAGATAAGCCGACCAGCAATAAGCCATAGAGCAGCGGCGAATGCAAAATGCCGATGGAAAGAACGGTGTCAAACGATCAGCTCATGGTTACGTGCTAGAGAATCGCAGTCGCAGATTGTGTCAAAACGGCTCGGCTGAAATTGTGAGCAGCGATAGTTGTGTGCCGTTGAGCTAGAGACATGAGTCAGGTGGATGGTTGGTTTGGTTAGGCATGCAGTTAATGACATAAGATTGTGGAATTCACGCCATGCTTGATGATTGCAAATGCGCTTGTTGAAGAGTGTTTTCGATGAAAGCCGTGCAAGTTCAAAAGAGCTCAATCGTTTTGTAACAGCAAGGCCTGTGCGGGTGCTGTGCACGTTGTTGTTCTTGTTTGTCGTTGTGTGTACAATTATTAAAACATAATTAACCAGCTGAGTCACGGATTAAACACTTAGCTACGTCATGTACCTCGGACAAGCCGAAACAATCAAGCTATGTAATGTTAGCAAATTACTGTCTCTGACCTCGTTTGAAAGAACGAACTAGGGCAAACCTGCCACTTGAATACTCTGTTGTCACATGGTGGCTCAGGAATTCGCAAAAAGCAGTCTCTATTCCTAGTGCAGAAAAAGCAGATACTCACCAGTGGCGGATCCAAAAGTCTCGACAGCACGCCCAACTGGGGAGGGGCTAATGCAAAATACCAAGGGAAATGTCCGAATGAAACGCAAAATGAACAAGGCAAAGACAATGCAAATATACCCGAACAATAGTTCAGAATCAGTATAGACCGGATTCAAATTAACGCTAAATTCTTTAACAATTTATATTTGAGGAATTAAAAATCAAATAATTGGAATGCTTTTTCTCAAACATTACCTACATTATTGAACAATGGCGAAAACGGGATCATTGAAGATATCGATTTTTAAGTTGTTTTTGTGTGATACAATTCACTGTTACTAATATAGTAGGTATAACAAAAATTAATAATACGCTGCGTGTGCGTAGGTTTCTGTGGCAAGTCATCGTTTTGGATCCGCCGCTAGTTAGACCCATTCGTTGCACCAGTGACGTCACTAACACAAAGTCGGGGTCTGGCGGGGGCATCGTGCGGCGGTCAGCAGACCCGAACACAAGTGAGCAAACCAGCACACGCATCACCAATTAATGCAAACCGGTCTGAAGCGTTCATGACGCGAGCAAACGGGTGCTGCGAGCGGCGGTGATGAGAGGAAGTTAAGCTTTAATAGAACGCCACAAGATGTCTCCACCAACCGCAGCCATTTGCCAGCATCATACTTTTCCTCTTCTTCTCCATCTTTTTGGCGCGCTTGGCGGCCCGGCGCGCCTTCTCCTCTTTCTCCTGTTCCTCGCGGCAGCGGTGGAAGTTCTCCACCACCACCCCGACGAACATGTTGAGCACGAAGAAGCCGACCAGCAGCAGGAAGGAGATGAAGTACACCAGACGCCACTCGGAGAAGTTCTCGATCGGCGCCGGAATAGGGGCGGGGGAGGGGGGGGGGGGTCAGGGGGCACGGTTTGTTACATGTTTGCTTCAATGCATGCGGATATGTCCAGGATAGGGTGCTCAGAGCAGGGATGTAGCCAAGAGGACACGGGGGTCATGCCCCCTGAGCAAAAAACAAATTTACACTAGATAGAACGGGATTACCTGACGCCCCATTCCTGATCCCAAGGAGCAAAATAAAACTGGATCCCGTTTTCTCAGCATCAACTTATCGTCACTTTTTGCATTATATATTACATCTTACCAGATATTTATAGAATCTAGACGGACGAAACTTGTCCAGAATCCAGTTAGTTGACACTAGGGGGTCGGGACAAAGCCCATCGGTATTGGTATTGTCCCTACTAGGGACATTTTTCCTCGTCACCACTAGGTATACAAAGACAGGGTGTTTCCAACCACTGAAAATCCAATCCAATCAGGGGTGCAGTTTCCTATTCAGTTGGGGACTTCAGCCCCCCCTAACTTGCCTTCGGGCTCCCCATTCCCAACTTGGACGAGGAAGTGGGTCAAGTCCGGGGAGAAATATGTATTTTGTGGATTTTGGTGGTACTTTAAGCGATTTTTCCCAGCTCAGCCCCCCCATTTTGTCTGGAGAAACTACGCCCCTTAATCCAGTCATCGAAATGTGTAACTGGTGTGATTTGTGAATGTCGGTAAACTGTAAATAATTATACCTTATATGTCTTGAATGTTGTATTTCAATGATTTTGTGCTAATCTATTTAACGTTTTGCGGTTTTAGTACATTTCCATGTGAAAATATAATTGTATCCTTTCAGTACAATATCCCAAACTTTATAATCAAAATCCCAAGGTCCCAAGGCTGGTGGCAGAATCCTAGGATCTTGGAGCAATTCTTATAGTGTGGTCACGCCTGGACATGACCTCGTCGCGGTCACGGTCAGTGAGTGACTTGTCGCCGCATAGTTCACGGGCCCGCCGCCAGGCGGCAACTGCTCACGGCACACCGGCGCGCACAGCATATGCATGGCTATTAACAGCAAATAAAGGAATGAATGAATAGATTTTAGAATGAACTTTTACAATAAATGAAGGCATGAATAATATAATGAATGATTTAATATTAATATTATAATAATTTATATTTTTTCTTAGAATCAATAGATGGATGTTAGAATGAATGGATGGATTTTTAGAAGGAATGGGTGGATGTTTAGAATGATAAGATGGATTTTTGAGAATGAATTGATGGATTGTATAATGAATGAAGGAATTTTAGCACTGATAAATTAATTCCAGAATTAATGCATGTATATGTATCTAGAACAGAATGAGCATAAAATAATTGCTAATCAAATACAGTTTCTAAAGGTGACACATCGTTTTAGGTTAACCCTATTCCCTGCGGGCGGCCAGAATTACGTTAACCTGCGGGGGGCAGATTCCGCCCCCCAGAGATCTCGAGAACCGCTCGGCCGATTTAAATGGGAAAACACCATTCGATCGTCGTGACGAAATCTTTTCTTTGAGATCCAGAAATTGCTTTTTTTGCTCTAAAATGGGGGGACAGGGGGCAAAAATACGAAAATGTTGGATTTTTTTTAAAAATGTCATTGTGGCCATGTGATTCCGACCGATTTGCATGCAAAAAACATTTTTGAGCTTCCAATGTCATGTTTCTTTAATGTGTGAACGGGACAATTACAAAAACGAAAATCAAAGGCCGCAAACCTCAGGGATAAAATGGGGATATTTTTGATGAAAATATGTGCTTTTCCTCCTTAGTGTTTCGGACGTGGGAACGTCCACAGTGTGGGCCTTTGTTGCTGTTATTGGTTAAATGTATCAAATTGTGCATAGGCGGATCCAGGTAATACAACGTGGGGGCACCAATGTTTGCGGAACGGCCTTTTATCATCTTGCTTATTTGAAGTTGGGCCTAGATTGACAGAGAAGTATCGGCCTCATTTTATTACCTGAGTGCGTCTTCTGCCCCAAATTAATGTAATAATCCAATTATGCATGATGTACAAAGCATCGACTTAAGTTTTTTGACGTTTTTTATTCACCGCAACCTACAAAGGAACGTATGCGCCGCACACCCGCATTCGAAAACGACCTCCCCAAAAACATGACCCTGGAGCCGCCTCTGGCTGGGCGCGATTTTTTTTGCAAAATTTTCAGCAGAACACGCGTCAATTCATATTTAGGAAAGTCCGAAAGTTTCAAGACGAAATAGAGTATCGGTTCAGAAGCGGCGGGCGAAAAACTACCGGGGGGGGGGGCAGAATCTGCCCCCCGCAGGGAATAGGGTTAACACGCATAAAATCAATAACACTAACTTTGGACCTAAAAGCGTTCTGACGGCCAGAAGGCATGACAAATTGCTCATAAACGCAAATGCTGCCAATATAAAGCGGCTATGCGAGACTGGTCTGTAACAACAAGAGACAAGCCCGAAACCAGAATGAAGTAGAACAACATCTTCTCACCTGTTGATCGACGCCGACGGCGTCCAGTCCTGTGTACATGATGTTGACCCAGCCGTCCTTGGAGGAGAGCACGAACAGCGCCATCAGGCGCCGTGCCCAGGTTGTCGAAGTTGTACTTGCGGTTGACCCACTTGTTGTCCGGCCGGCTGAGACACTCGGTCTTGTTGACGACCCCCACCAAGTCGTCCCCATCGCAGTAGTAGAATGTGCCCTTGAACAGCTGCACGGCGAGCCATGGTAAGGATTCCGTTGGTGAGGAAACAGCTGAGTGGCAGCGGTATGGGAACATAGTAGAATGTGCCCTTGAACAGCTGCACGGCGAGATGGTGAGGATTCCGTTGGTGAGGAAACAGCTGAGTGACAGCGGTATGGGAACATTGATGTTGATGGGTAAGTTTAACTAGAAGATAAGCGATCGTTGATTTAAAACCTTTAGAGACAGTTTATCCAATTATCGATATCAATGAAGATCGCAGCAACTTGTACTGGCGACTTGCCATCTAAATCAGTTTGTCATGCTCAAAGAAGCGGAATTTGACGAGTTTGTGAAATTTTGTCTGACATTCTGGAACTTGGCCTCCACTCCATATCTATTTGACCTATTCTGGACCCGCTACGGCCAGTGATTCGTCATCACCATACTTAGCACAATACACAGCACAGTGCACACATTGCACACTACAGCGCTCCAGTACATAGCATACCTGCACGCCGAGGATTCCGAAGATGACGAAGAAGGTCATGCAGATGAGGACGATGTTGCCGATGGGCTTCAGGCTGGACAGCAGCGTCTGCACCACCAGCTTCAGGCCCGGGGCGCGGTTGATGACCCGCAGAGGACGCAGCGACCGCAGCAGACGGAATACCTGCAGCCGGAAAGGAGAGATGGGTGTGTTAGAAGCGGGGGCGCAGCGACCGCAGCAGACGGAATACCTGCAGCCGGAAAGGAGAGATGGGTGTGTTAGAACCAGGGGGCGCAGCGACCGCAGCAGACGGAATACCTGCAGCCGGAAAGGAGAGATGGGTGTGTTAGAACTAGGGGGCGCAGCGACCGCAGCAGACGGAATACCTGCAGCCGGAATAAACGAGAGATGGGTGTGTTAGAGAACCGGGGGTGCAGCCCGATCTTCGGCAAGGGTAGGACGGCATCCTCAAGGGCCCCTCGGCAAAGGCCCCTCCTCCCTAAAAAAATGTCGGCGAAAAGGTATCTTCTCGGATTTAGGCCACTATATTCTGCAGGGCCCCTCAATAGTCGGCAAACAGAGACGTCGCTGATTTTTTTTTGTTAGTGTGCACATTGGGGGTCGACCCAATGTGGGGGGACGTGCCCCCTGGGCCCTGGCTGCGCCCCTGATCAGAACAACAACCGACCAGTGCATTGCAGTTACAGACGAGCCTGATCGGTAAATGACTTGTCTGTCGCTGCCAGTCAGAGATGTAAATGTGTACCTACTTCAAACTGGGCTGGAATTGCTGGAGTGAAAGAGATAGGAATACGTTTTTGTATAAGCACTGAGCGTTTCAGCAATAGACATTGTCAGCAGATGTTAAAGAACATGACGGCACATCAGGGTTTGATGTCGACAATTTTGGGATACCCGCTAGATCTCGCCCTGAGGATGTTGGAGTTCTTGGGCTACCCGCGAGGTCTTACACTGAGGATGTTGAAGTTCTTGGGCTACCCGCGAGGTCTTACCCTGAGGATGTTGAAGATCTTGGGCGAGCCGCTGGACATGAGCGACATGCAGAAATCGACGACGCTGACGAGGACCAGAATGCCATCCATGATGTTCCAGCCGGAGCTGAAGTAGCTGTTGTGGCCGTACAGCAGGTTATGAGATAAGACCTGTGGCGGAGACGATGGTCATTGGTCCACTGGTCAGACGGGACACGGTTGTAGAGACGGGGGCTGGAGGCTTAACCCGCGCCCCACTGGGCCTCTTGCATTTCCTTCGCCCGACTGGGGGGTGTTTGAAACACCTCCTCTAACTCGGCCCCATGGCTATGTAGACCAAAACAAAAGACACCATTCGAACCGTTATCAAAACATCATTCGAAATCTAACTTCAAGACTTTTTTTCGCTCACGTCAAAACTCAGGTCACCAGAGGTCATCGAAGGCCAAAATTTTCAAAAGTTTTAGGACATCGCTCCAGAAACCCCCAAATATCTCGGAAACTATGCTAATCTAGAAACAAACGTTCAAAAGACAATCGCTAGCCAATGAAATTTGCAATCGCACCTATGTCTCAAATTTGAAACGCTCAGGTTCAATAGTTACAGGCTCTAGAGGTCAATTAAAGGTCGAAAAAGCTGATTTTGGGCAAAAAATACTTTCGTGAATAACTTCTTATCTAAGAAAGAAATACGTCATACTGTTACGCCATCGTGTTTGTATCGTCCAATTCCAATTTGAGGATATGTACAATTTTAATTGATTGTGTTTAGGTCACATTTGAAAAATTGACCTCAGGTCAGGTCAAGTGGTGACGCCAAGTGGTTCATGTTGCATATCAGTAGATGTTGTCTTGACCGAGAACAAACACACTGGTGAAAGTTGCAGTTCTCTTCTTTATTATGGCCAGAGTATTGACGAAAAGGTGGTTGGTGACCTCGATTGCCTCAGATGCCCGTAAATGTTCCCCTGACAAAACCTGCAGTTTTTTTTAGTTTTTTTGGATCATAGCAATAATATCATATATAACTCATCCAAGGAAATGGAACTAGATATCGTTCGACAAAGAAAGCTTTGATTATTTCTCCATTGACTTATAATGGGGAGATCGCAAAATTGACTCCGACCTAAAGGTCACCGGATACCAGAAATCAAGATATACATTTTTGTAGATACTAATGACTTAATGTAATCCTTAAACAAGTTTGATATCCATCCCTGTAGAAACTGTAGTCATGGCACGATCCACAAACGTTTTTTGTAGAGTAGGGTCACTTGACTGACCTGGTACCTGAACTGACCTGGACACGAAACTTAATTTCGCCAAATGTCCCGGAAGAACCAGTTGATTAGTTATGCCAAATTTCGGCGGCGCTACGTAGCCGCCGTTTTTTCGCTATCTGAAAAACATGAGGGGGGGGGGGTGTTCCAACACCCCCCTCAAGTGGGCGCGGGTTAAGCTATTGTTGGCAGTAACGACTAGAGCGACTAGGCTTTTGCGCCTTTTGAGCTGACCAATACCATGTGCGTGCGAAATGTTGCAGTTAGCAATTGGTCAAAAGTCGCTTCATGTTAAGTCACCAGCAAACGGGACTTCTTCACAAAACTGTAAAATGCCCTCAATTTATAATGGTTCATATCCAGTGATACTGATTCCCAACCATAACGGGAAACTATATCTACCTCGTGGTGAGACACGGTGACGCCATATGACGTCACCAGTGACGTCACCTCCATATGACACGGCGACGCCACAAGACGTCACCAGGATGTCCTCCATGAGGATCCAGCCTAAGGTGAACTACCCAGCTGTGACTGCGCCGCCATGCCTCCCACCTTGACGAGCATCTCGAGGCCGAACACGCCGGTGAAGAGGTTGTTGCTGAAGACGAGGAAGGCGCGCTCGTACGAGTCCGGCGGGATGTTGGGCCGCTCCATGGCCAGCGTGATGCAGTTGAGGGCGATGAAGAACAGGATCGTGTGGTCGAACCACTTCTGTGACGTCAGCCAGCGGCACATCCGCCGCACGCTGTCGGGGGGGGGGGCAAGGTCAGCACGGGTCAACGTGGTCCAATGATTTCAAATTTTAACATTAGGCCTATGGCGTTGCATGGTAATAATGGAAATGGAGTTGTAATCTGTACAGTTAGCATTTGGGGCCCCCAATCATTTTCAGAAAATGACGCCCCTGCTGTAACATGCGGGTCAACTTGCATGGCGTGAGCTGCAAAGTTTCGCAGTCGATCCCGTTCAATAAATTAAGTGATGTGCAGACCAGAGACCAGACAACGAATTGTCGTTGACCCTCTAGATTGTATTTGGGGACTGTTGTTCGTCATATTGGCAAAGACGAACGTTATTATCCTCGTCGTCGTCATAATTATTGGAGCCTTCGAACAATATTTATTGCATCCATGGTCCCGGCCTTTTGTCGACTCGGTTTACAAACTACCATCAAGATTCACCAGCTATTTTTGGAAGACACACATTCCTTTCGAATCAAAGCTATTGGACCTTACCAGACTCGAACTCGTCACACAGTGACTGTCGGTCAAACACCTCCATGACGTCGCACTCACGACCACTCCCTCGATCAACTTCACACATTGTCGGGCGCGAAGAGGTACAGGGACCAGTTGGCGCGGGTCTTCATACACTCGAGAGGCTCGAACAGGACCCAGCAGCTTGGGCACCTTCTTGTTGGGGGAGGTGGAGCTGGTGAGGGCCTGAGCTGCTGCGGATCCAGCGGGATCGTGTCCAGCGCCAGAACCGTGTACTTGGGCGCCACGGACGTCCGCGAACACACGGAAGACTGCGGAGGAAGGATGACGTCATAAGGGGAGTGATGATGTTAGAAGGTGGCAGGAGGTCAGAGGTGTTGGGATTCACAAAACAACCTTCTAGTTCTGCGAAGAATGACGAGCGCATAGGAAAGCATGTTAGGAGATAAGTTTGCCGGAGAGAATGACGCTTCATTTGTGTGAGGCTCTGCTGCATTGGAGGAAACTAGCCAAATGCTAGAGGGATTTAGTTGACTAATTCGAGCAGCGATTATGACGACCGAAATGGTGTTACACAGAACAGTTTCACGTTAGCATACGGCACGAGTTTGGAAACACAATATTACAGATGAATATTAAATCAAATACTTTTTTGCAGCCACAAACCTGTCGACGTAGTGAGCCTTGCCGACTACATCGAAACGAATTTTGTCGGCTGTTCACGGAATTTTTTCGACTGGTGATGGAATTCTGCCGGCTTCCAATCGTGTAGTACCGACTTCCGACAGAGTTGTTCCGACTCCGGAAGGAGTTTTGCCGACTTCCGATGGAGTTTGGCCGGCTGCCGAACGAGTTATTTCGACTGACGGTCGAGTTGCGTCGGCTGGCCATGCAGCTCGACGGCGTGTCGGAGAAGCTCAGCCTCCGAGAGCCGTCGCTAGATGGTGCGCGCTGTTGTTGTGAATCGCACGAGAACTTGCGTGCGCGACCGTTGCACCTCTGATGCGGCTGTTCTTCTCGACCGGAGAGCCTGCAAAACACGCAGAAAATCTGAACGTGAACGAGGGCCGAATCATGTTGAAGCAACGAACGAGACATTGAAGTCATTCTCTGTGCCTTGTTAGGAGAAGCCGTTTAGCCCCCTCCCAAAATCCAAAATTGAGTGGGTTCATGATCGGCTCTATATATTCCGTCTCCATCCTGGCAAGGCACATGCTGAAGCTCATTTGTCCTACGTACCTAGGACGATTTGTCCTAGGCAGAAACAGTCGTTCCCAATCTTCTGCAGTACCATTGCAAAAAATCAAATTTTGCGATAGGAATAATGCAAATACCTACGCTTTAATTAATCGCTTTATCTCCGAACATGTCATGCATGCACCTATATCAGTTCAAGGACGCAATGTGTAGTCTGCTGCCGGATAGAATCATCAGCAGTCGGAAAGTTCAATCGGGCCTCCCGAACCCACTACTCTGCCTCTGTCCTCTGAAATCTCTATAAGTCGTCCAGCGCTGCGTTTAATCGGGCCGCCCGAATACTCTCCTCTGCCCTCTGGGATCCGGAATCTCTCTAATTCGTCCACCGCTGCGTTTGAGCGCCTCAAAGGCGGCATCTGAGGGCCGTGTTTCGAAATGAGGCCCGACCAGAGGAGCGCCGACCGACGACCAAAGGAGCGCCGACCGACGACCGGCCTTTGACGCTGCGCTCATCAGCGATTCAGAGCCGGCGGTGCTCCAGTCGAGGGTGTTGTTGACCGTCTACCGAGCTGAGCTTCTACCGCTGCTGCTGGCAGTGGTGTCTGTCTGGCACCTGTAAGTGCCTACTGAGGAGCTGCTGTAGGCTGCTGTAGATGTGGACGAGTGTAGGAGCCGACCTGTCTGTTATGACTGACCTGACCTGACCTGACCTGACCTGTACTTGACCTGACCTTGACCTTTACCTGACCTGAACCTGACCTGACCTGACTGACTTGACGTGACCTGACTAGACCTGACCTGAACCGATTCCGACCGACCTTGACCTGGTCGGACTAGAATGGAGCTGACCTGAACTGTATCGGATTGACCTGACGCGATCTGGCCTGTCTTGGGCTTTAATGGCCTGATTTTGCCCCCGAACTGCACCTGACTGTTCTGTCCATGCCTGACCGGACCGATAGATCCGATCTAGTTGATCTGATTGACTTCACCTGACCTCTACCTGGACCTCCCCTGACTCACCTGACGCCCCTGACCTCCCCTGAACCTCAACTGACCTCGACCTGGACCTCACCATTGATCTCACTGACCTCCCCTGACCTCCCCTGACCTCCTCTGGCCTCTGACCACACATGACCTCTCATGATCTCTCCCGACCTCACCTGACCTCATCTGACCTCACCTGACCTCACCTGACCTCACCTGACCTCACCTGACCTCACCTGACCTCACCTGATCTCACCTTAACTCGCCTGATCTCCCCTGATCTCACCCGACCTTACCTGACTTCACCTGACCTCAACTGACCTCACCTGACCTCACCTGATCTCACCTGACCTCCCCTGACCTCCCCTGACCTCCCCTGACCTCACCTGACTTCCCCCGACCTCACCTTGAATCCCTTCACCTGACCCTCACCTTAAACTCGTCTGATTCCCCTGAATTTCCCTGACCTCCCCTGATCTCTCCGGAACCTCCCGGACTTCCCCTGACTTCCCCTGATTCTCCTGACCTGCCCTGGACCTTTCCTACCTCACCTTAACTCGCATTGATCTCCCATGACCTCCTGACCTCCCCTGACCTCTCTGACTTCCCCTGACCGCCTCTGACCCCCTGACCTCTCTGACCTCCCAGACCTCTTTCTGACCTCCCCTGACTTCCCCTGACTTTCCCCTGACTTCCACTGACCTGCCCTTGACCTCCACTGGACCTCATACTACTTTCCCCGGACCTCCGCGTGACCTCCCCTGACCTCCCTAACTCCCCTGACTTTCCCTGACCCTTTTCTGACCTCACCTGAACTGGACTGACTCTCCATGGACCTTCCCCTGACCTCACCTGACCCCCCCTGACTTCCCCTGATCGCCCCTGACCTCCCTGACCTCCCCTGAGCTTCCATGACATCCCCTGACCTCCACTGACCTCCCTTGACTTCCCCTGACCGCCCCTGACCTGACCTCCTTTGACCTCCCCTAAACCTCCCCTGACCTTCCCTGACCTTCCTGACCTCACCTTAACTCGCATCTCCCATGACCTCCCTGAACCTTTCACCTGACCTCCCTGACCACCCCTGACCTCCCCTGAGGGGGGGGCTCCCCTGACCTCCATGACCTCCCTGACCGTTCCCCTGACCTCCCTGGACCTCCCCTGACTCCTCTGACCTCCCCTGACCTCTGACCTCCCCTGACCTCTGACCTCTCCTGACCTGACGTTACTGACCTGTCTGTGGCCGGCGTTGACGCCGGGTCGTCGATCTCCACCTTGTGGCCGCTCCTGACGCTCCTGCTTCTGGCGAGACAGGAGCGAGGCTGGGTACGGCTCACACTCGCCTGTCGGCTGAAACCGAACTTGCTTCTTAGATGGAGCTCCATAACACAAAATATAACACAACATATTACAAAATCAGCACAACGTAAAACGCACTTACAGGACTCTGAGCACAACGTGGTGAGTTGTGAACTTCAGGTCACTTCACATCTTCAGTTTTATAGATACAAAGATGGCTGGGGCTGTAAAATTGGTTATTGTTGCTTCATTTTACATAACAATTTATGTATGTTGATTTCAATTGTAATTCGTTCTTTTTTAATGTACAACGAGCCCTATAACTATAACAGCGTCAGACATGTGCCTGGATCTGGGATCCGGATCTGGGATTTGGGATCCAGCTGAGATCCGGATCTCAGTGTCCTGTGTCTTGGGATCCACATGGGACACAAGATTCAGGTTGGTAAACACAAAAACAAACAAACAAAAACAGCAGATGGATCCAAAATGATCCAAGATCCTGATATATTTTATGCCGAAGGATCCACTGGGATCCCAGATCCAACTTCGGGATCCAAGATCCAAGCATGTTGGTAGGTATCTAATTATTGGTAGTTCTATGATGTGGGAGAATTCATTACACTATCTATGTTTGCTTATACGTAAAATATAGTTTACAGGTACCTACTAATTATCTAATAGTACCTATGTACATACCTACACTAAATAGAGGCAAAATATGTCAGTCCCCAAATCCTGTGTTTCAAGATCTGAGACCCACTTAAATTAAAGATCCATGAAGATCCCATATCATGAACAACTTTACGCCGAGGGATTCAGAAGGACCCCAGATCTGTATGAATTTGACGATGAGCGATCCACTGGGATCCAAGATCTTCATGCATTTTATGCTGAGGGATCTACTGGAATCCTGGATCCAACTGATGGATCTAGGCATAAGTCTGAACAGCATTTAACTATATCGTTCTTAATTGCGCTGAATCGGCTGGCAATTATGTATATCGTTTAACTTATAATGCACAATGCATATTTTCAAGAGATTATTTGCCTTGGATCAACTGACACGCCCTCACCAACTTTGCTTTGTGGTATGTTTGTTTTACCTAACTTCCTTCTATCTTCCTCTTAACGTCCAAACTTTATATGAATGAAAGTGTGCGATTGTGAGAATGTGCTATTCCCAGGGTCGAAGTTGGG
Source organism: Semibalanus balanoides (assembly GCA_014673585.1). Taxonomy (NCBI): domain Eukaryota; kingdom Metazoa; phylum Arthropoda; class Thecostraca; order Balanomorpha; family Balanidae; genus Semibalanus; species Semibalanus balanoides. The sequence goes on along the minus strand of VOPJ01004868.1, from coordinate 191,553 downwards.
GGCAGTCACTTGGTGATTTCAGCAGCAACTACTTTCTGCCTTCTTATTTTTACCACTTAGCCATTCTTTCCTTATTGCTTGATTTTATTTTCCGTTTCCTAGCTTACGATTGCCGCGACGTTTTCTCCTTTGTTTTCTGGTGTTAAGTTTTCGGCCCCTTTGTTGTTTGTGGATAACGCACGGTAGGTACCTAATGTGCGTCGCTGATCCTCTGTTTTCTGGTGTTAACGTAAGGTGATGTGCGTCGTTGGGATCGAAGGCAGGAGCACAGCTCATCTGCTCATGAGTGGTTCTCCATACAAAACTACACACTTGTTGACTTGGCTCTATCCCCTTCAATATCCTTTTTACTTCTCGCTGGCTCCCCATTTTCACTATCATCTAACGTAGTGGATCCATCGTGGGCGGACAACAACCGATCCGCACCACCACGTGACCACCCTGGATCACGTGACCACCCTGGATCACGTGATCACCACACACCACGTGACCACCCTGGATCACGTGACCACCCTGGATCACGTGACCACCCTGGATCACGTGACCACCACACACCACGTGACCACCCTGAATCAAGTGACCACCCTAGATCACGTGACCACCCTGGATCACGTGACCACCGCACACCACGTGACCACCCTGGATCACGTGACCACCCTGGATCACGTGACCACCCTGGATCACGTGACCACCCCTGACTGTTGTCCTCGCGCCATTGTCATCGGCGACGCGCGGCACATCAAAGGCCCGCAGTGGACTGTGTCAACACCGGGGCGCCGCGTCGCCGCCTCTGTCAATATCCAATGACGTCACTGGCGGCCGTAATGTCTTTCTGATCGGCGTCGAGGCTCGCGTGCTCGCCGCCATGTCCAGTTTAAGGTTTAAGCTCCGCACGGGATGCGCGGTGATGGCTGTGCATAACGAGTTAGAACTAGTTGCTCTAGAGTCTATAGGTGCAGAAGATGCAGCGTACTTTGACTTTGTCAATTATGTTCATTGCTATCGATGGGCAACTAGACTGCTGATGTCTAAGCTTATAACATGATGATGAATATGGGCTTTACTGCGCTCCGAATGATTAGGTAATGTGGCTTAGACTTGACATATAAAACGCACCAATGCTTCAATGTGTACCGACATGACGAGTGGCGCCAGTGTTCTGATCGGCAGGCAGAATGCTGGCTCGGACTTGTCAAATTATAGTGGACAGGGAACTCCTAGTGAACATCAACACAAATTACCAACTACTTTCAGTGCAGGCACGCAGTAACTAACTAGCTAAATTGCAGACGCAGGGAAATGTCAGCCAAGTTCCAATGCAGTCAATCTTCTGAGGCGAAGTAAATGTCGCGATTTGAATACCCTGAGTGGTTAGACAGTTAAATAATCATTTTTAAGTGCTAATAATTCCAATTAATTTGTATTGCACTAAAAGCAAAACAACGAACTTTGACACCGTTAAAGCCACTAAAACGGATTAACAATTATTTTAAATCCATAAGGTTTGCTAAGACGTGGACTGTAATAATGTCAGGTAAAGATTGCAGCTGGCCTCGCGAGGTTGTGCGTGTCGAGGGAATTTCGGTAGCACGCTCAATAATGTCATGCCGCATGACGTTTTTTTACTACTACCTATGTCAGGGCGGAACTGTATAGCTCTTGGGAGGGCCCGAGCCCCCAATGATTTCAAATTTTAGCATTAGGCCTATGGCGTTGCATGGTAAGAATAGAGTTCAAATCTATCAAATGAACATTAGAGCCCCCCGACCGATTGCAGGCCCCCTACCGATTTCATAAAATTCCACCACTGACCTATGTATTCTCCAATTCCTCGCATTGTGTGGTTCGACTGACCTGAGTGTCGGCTGCGGCGTCTCTGGTTCTGTGGAGCCCTCCTCTCCCTCCTCTGCGATTGGTTCATGACTGCTGACGTCAGAGCGGGCCGGTGTGGACGGACACGGGCTCAGGGGACAGTGGCTGGCTCCAGATAATCCCGAGCCGTTCCTGCACTCCCCTCCCTGCAGAGAGAACGTGCTACACAGTCATACAGTTCAATAAAACCGATACAAATATTAAATGTAAAATGTATAAACTTTAACGACATGGTTCCATTTAGAACAAATTAATAATACAACTCAATGCAAATGCAAATTTGGAGAAGCTTCATCACTAATTGGAGAAACTTCATGTTTAATCTCATGCTTATATTATGTAGAAATATAATCCAATACATATTTTCAGCCGTGGGCCTTCTTCCGTGGATATCTTCTCTCTACTTATTATACTAATTATGCTCAAAGTAATGTTTCATATCATTCAAACTTCATCGGGTTCAATTTGAATTAAAATTCATATTTTTTCTTTTCTCGAATCAGTCATACTGGCTCATGTTCGGATTTCCGAGACCACCAAGATGTGCCACAAAGACCGAAACGTCAACCATTTTACCCCCTCGATGAACGCAGCCGGGACTCTGCTTGTGTGACGTCAGCCAGGGTCTCACCTGTGTGACGTCAGCGAGGGCGGCGTTTCGATGGGTGTGCCGGTTCTCTAGCGTGGAGTGCGGGGAGGACTGTGGCGTGGCCGCCGTCCGGGTGATGATGGGCATCATGATCTCCGGCGGTGCTGTCAGGTGCGACACGTCTGCTGGGACAGGTCAAGGTCAGGTCACCAAGGTCACTACAGGTCACCAAAGTCACTGCAGGTCACCAAGGTCACTACAGGTCACCAAGGTCAATACGGTTCAACCAAGGTTTCACTGCAGGTCACCAAGGTCACTACAGGTCACCAAAGTCACCAAGGCAGCCAGGTGCTATGTGTCTGGAGAAACGGAACAGGTTAAGCAGCCCCAAAGCCTGGGTTATGCGATACAAAAATCACTGGATGTTCCAGAACGACTCAATAGGTTTGCTTTGGGGAAAAATCCGAGCGAGTGTGACCAGATCGAAGATCCCAGATGTCCGCCAAATTTGAGAGCGAAAAAATCGAGGCCTCACCAAATATTGCTTCCCTGTGTACTGTGGTTGTGTATTACAAGCATGCATTAGTTGCTGACAAGTTGCTAAGATTTTGATTCAAATTTAGTATAGGTATACGTATTTTTTCAGTCGTTTGAGTGATTTTCAGGGCCTCGATGCCCCCCACCCTGGATCCACCTGCCTGAAACTCATACAGCTCAGCTCAGCTCAGCTCACAGCTCTGCGCATATGACGCACCTGTGAGCCGCCGGCGGTCCTGCCTGTAGTCGAGAGAGACGGAGCGGGCCAGCGCCGGGTCTCCGGGCTCCAGGGCCCCGCCAAAGTAGCTCAGATGACTCAGATGACTCCGCCTTCTCCGGCGACCCTGTGGTCAGAGTCGGGTCAGAGTCTGACAGAGACAGAGTCTCTGTGGGCAGAGAGGGAGTCGCTGCGCCCGCCGGCATCGTTATGGCGTTGGTGGGATGACACCGATCGGGGAGATGGTTAGTGGCGGTCAGCGGGTTTAGTGGTTCAGAGTTAGTGGGTCAGTGGTAGTTGTCAGTGGTTAGTGTCAAGTGGTCAAGTGGTCAAGTGGCATGTCAGGGTCAAAGTGTCAAGTGGGTCAGTGGTCAGTGGTCAGTTGGTACAGGTGGGGTTCATGGTCAGTGGTCAGTAGGTCAAGTGGGTCAGTGGTCAGGGTCAGTGGTCAGTGCAGTGTTCAAAGTGTTCAGTGTTCAGTGGTCAGTGGTTAGTGGTTACTGTCCAGGGTCAGTGGTCAGTGGGTCAGTGGTCAGTGGCCATGGTCAGTTGTCAATGGTCAGTGGTCAGTGGTCAGTGTTGGTCAGTGGGTCAGTGGTCAGTGTTCAGTGGTCAGTGTTCGTGTTCAGTGTTCAGTGGTTCAGTGGTTAGTGGTTACGGCAGTGTCAGTGTCAAGTGGTCAGTGGTCAGTGGTTTCATGGTTAATGGTTCAGTGGTCAGTGGTCAGTGGTCAGTGGCCAGTGGCCAGTGGCCAGTGGCCAGTGACCAGTGACCAGTGACCAGTGGTCAGTGGTCAGTGGTCAGTTGTCAGTGGTTAGTGGTTAATGGTCAGTGGTTAATGACTCTGGTCCAAGATCACTGGTAATTTGAATCACTTGGGTCATTTGTCAATGGACACTTTATAGTGTTCTTTGGTAAGGTCACTGGTCACTGGCCACTGGGCAAATGTTACAGGTCACTGATGAAAGGTCACTGGTCAGTGTTTTAAAGTCCAAAGTCATCACATAACTGATCCGCTGCCCTAACCAAGTATGGGGTACTTCCGATGAAGCAGCTATTGCCACACAGTGCTGTCAGTAGATCACTTGGCATTAACTGGGATTAGACAACAGGCTAGGACTGATGACTGTCTAATACTTTTCCACTTATGTCATTATAATGTCAATCATATTAAAAACAATATATAAAAAAAAACTGCACGAATAAACTTACATTCGGGAAAAATGACATTCGGGAGGAATATTTTTCGTCGGTCATAAACATCAATAGCACACAAATCATTATTACAGCAAAAATAGTCTTTGTATCATTCTGAAAACCAGAGGGGAAATAAAGGAAAAGCGGAAATAGTTCGGCATGTGAGGTATTCGCGGAAGGGTTTCGATCAATACAGTGGGAATACCGATAATGATCTACAAATTCCGCGCCCCATAATAAGTTCGTGCATAGTTTTGCAATGCAGCATAGAACATGACAGAAGAGTAGTCAAAGCCAGAAGTGATAGAAGACCATCAACATTTACAAAACAGGTATAAGTGACAACAATCAGGGCAAAGGAAATGCTTTTTCACAGCAAGACAAGGGTACATAATACTACCGAAGTGAAAAGCCATAGGAAGACGTAAAATATTGTAATGTTTAAATCCACTTTAAATCGTGGTATTTAAATGCGGAAAGGAAGGATCTTGGACGTTTAACATAACGTTTAATTGTCTCGAACTTGCAATTAACCATTTTGGATACGCTATTGTATGACAAGATTTAACACACGCCCTGGAGGGCCTCTGATAAATACATGCCCTGGAGGGGGATTTCGCCCCCGCAATATTTCGAAAACCACGCAACGTAGCGACTAGTTGACAACGGTATTCGATAGCTCTTGACAAGCTGTATCAATCTTTTATGATCTTTAGTAGGTCAGGTCAATATTGAGTTCACCAGAGGTCATCAAAGGTCAGATTTTCCAGATTCAGGATTTTGCTCCAGAAACCCCCAAATACCTCGGTAGCTATAACAGCTAGGAACAACCGAAAACAAATCAAAAGCTCATTGCATATGAAATCGCCATTGTGTCATCAAATTTGAGCTCAGGTCAATAGTTTAGGCTCATCAAAGGTAAAAAAGTATATTTTTAGGTTAAAATTATTATCGCAAATATAAAATACCCTTATAAAAAACAATACGTTTGAAACCATCATGTTTGTCTCGTTAAGGCGCTTCGGATAATGTTTGTGTTGACCAGGTTAGGTCAACTGATAACTTTTACCTCACGTTAAGGTCATGTGGTGACCAAAGAAGGTCATGCTGCATATTGGGAGACGTATCTCGATGCGACAAACACAAAGGTGCCGTTTGCACTTCTCTTTCTTCATTCCGTCGAGAGTTATTGACATCTCAAAGTGTTGGTGACCTCAGATGACCTTGACTGACCCTGTAGGGGTCGCTGAACGACAATTGTACCTGGATAATCAAGAATGGCCTATATGATAACATGATCCAGAAGGAATTTAACTGATGTCATGCGTATCCTCAGAAAGGAGGCATTTATTTATAATATTTCTTCATTGCCTTATACCTAATGGGAGGTCACGAACTTGACTCGACATTTGGTCACTGACATAATCAATATGAGATGCACAAATTGTAGGTACTTATGATATTATGAAATCCTGCAAGTTTGAAACCGATCGGCCTAAAATTGGGGCTGTTGTACGACCGTAAACGTATTGGAGGTGGGGTGATCACGTGACTTGGTCTGGTGACCTGACCTGAGATGGCTCGAGGTCAAGAATTTCAATAATATGGGCAGTTGAGTTCCGAACAGGCATGCAAAAACGGCGGCGCTGCACGCCGCCGTTTTTCTGACATCCAGGGCTCGTGTTAAACGTTGACCGAAATGATATGTAAACTTGAAGCAACTTCCTTTCAGATCGTGTCTTGACAGATCATTTTCCATAAAGGGTAAAAGCGGCAAGCTGGGAACATTATGTTGAAAAAACAATATAGGCGAACAAAACACATGGGTTCAATTTATGCGCTATAGGTACCTATATGCGAAACATTTGCATGTTCAGTGAACAACTGACATGACTTAAAAATTTCAAATGGCAGAGAACCATGCGACTCATAGCTGCATTCCAAAGCGATGGAAAATCGTGGCCTAGAAGAAGAAGAAGAAAAACTAAAATGGCGTTAAATGTTGATACTTATTGGCGTACCACGTGTCTCCCATTGGGCCTCCCACTCGCTGGCTGGGAGTCAAAACGGCAACCGTGTCAGGTCTCTGGTCATGAAATGATGACGTCATGAATTTCCGTCATCTCCGGCTGGTAAATATTAGCCGTTTTCACAATGGCTTATTTTGCGCGAAATGTTTTAAAACATTTTAAAATGTTTTGAAATGTTTCAGTGGTAGCTGTTTTCACGATGGGCTAATTTGCGAGAAATGTTTTAACCCTCGCCGTAAGGGACCGTAGGGCGAGGGTTAAAACATTTTTCGCCAATTTAGGTCTATCGTGAAAAGCCGAGCTTAACTACTAAAACATTTTAAAACATTTTAAAATGTTTTTAAAACATTTCGCGCAAAATAACCCATTGTGAAAACGGTATGTAGTGTTGCATTGTTGGTTTATTTTATAAAATTTGCTCTATAAGAACCAAAGATTAGTTGGGTTATATGTCACTTTTTGTGTGACGCCTTAGACTACGTGCCTCAACAATTGCCGTGTTGTGGAGCAGGAAATTAGACATAAAATCAGCCACCAGCTAATATAGTCCAAACTCAAAACAAAAAACTCACGGTGCCCATTGAAGAGTTATAAATGTTCAGTTGTCAGGTAACCTGCCTGAAAAAAGTAATAAACCGCACCAGGATTTCTTTCTTCTGAACTGCTTCATTTCGATCATTCGTGGGAAATATGCAACACTTCATACATTATGCAACATCGATGGGGAAATGATAAATATTGATATACCTATTGATGTCGTTGATTCTGCTGTTTTTATCACAGTAATGAACATCGGAATCTGGTTGGCTTATGACTGATGCTATGCCTTTCTTCAGACAATGTAACAACCCCAGTTGTGTGATAGATGGACGCTCCACTCATCCATTTACTGTGATATTTTATTGAGCAGCCTTATCACAAAGGCATATCAAACTTAACGGTGTCTGTGTGCCTTAATGTTTATGTTCTTAATTATGCGTGTGTTTAGAAGTTAATTATTTATTTATATTATGACCAAAATGCGTTTCGGGTATCATCGTTTTTGTGTGGTTTTCTTAACGATGTCGTTTTGATGACCGACTGAACAAATTGATACACGAAACGCGTTTCGGTTTTCAAAGAGACCAACATTTACAGCCGGCTTCACAGTGCAGTACTAACAACCTTCATCAAAATTCAAGTGCAACACAGAAACACCAGCGACATCCATGTGCCCCCGGCTACAAAACACCCACATCCAACAGGCATCTGCACGAATCGCTTCAATCTACTTATGAATCCATCAACTCATCGACGCCAACAGTCCGAACACCAGTGTCACATCTGACGCAGTCCCCGCGGCCGTAACAAGGAAGAACCACGCACGCCGCGCTTTTCGGGCTGTTGACATACGTGGTTCTTCCTTTGCACGGCAGCCTACTCAGGCGCATTCTGTGACACAACCGGGATGCGATCACATCCCGCTGTGCGACGGCATGCAAACAGCTTTAGTGACGTCATCCAGGCAGATCCGAGACGATATCAGACATAGTGCACTGTATGTAACATACATAGAGATGTGTAATACAAAAAAGAGACACCCAACGGACTCATAACAAAGCGGATCCGGTGCCGTCACGTGTCAAAAATAGTGACGTCATACACACAACCTCATGACCGTCATACGGCACCCCAGTGGCGTCATGCTGGCTGCCTCCACGGCGTCATTCCAGGCGCCTGTGTGGTGTCACATGAACTCCTCAGACCACACGAGACAGTGGGGCGCGCTACCCGTGTGACACTAGCCACTCATAACCCACGCCGCCCCAGCGCCGTCATGCGGAACGAAGAGGCGCTGGAGTCGGAGTCAGACCTGGGGAAGAGGCTGCCGTTCGTCGTCACGCCGCAGCTGTCTCTCCCGTCGACGCAGCGCGCGCTGCTGGTGCCTCTCCCGCCTGTCAGCTCGCTCGTGACGCTGAGCAGAGCGGCACGGGGCGGGTGGTAGGCTCATTATATGGCGGAGGCGCGACTATCGGCCGGCTGACTAGTGTAGTGCTAGGTTGCTGGTAGTGTTAGCAGCTATGGTAGTAGTGGGGTAGTAGCTGCGGCGGTGTGCCGGGTGGGACTACCTAGTACAGTGCGGGTGGGAGTTGTCGGGGGATAGGCGACGGGATACATAGATACATAGATATATACAATATACATGTTGATGTGATATATACAAATTCATAGAAGATTTGGCGATAATCTTGCCGGATTTTTCGGTTTGCAGTCATACAATTTAAAGGGATCATATCTACCTCTGTTTGTCTTAAGTTTGACAAACAAGCTTGAAATCCAAGTGAAAGAGTTGTGTCTACAATATTTTGCCTCTAGCTGTCTTTGATCAGCAAAAAACATATTCAGGATGTATTACAGCTCCACGTCACTGAGTGTCATGTTTCTTGTTATCCATGATGTTTCTGGAAGCTACTTCATGCCGTCAGGAAATCATCTACTTGCGGTCGCGCAGGGCATCGCGATGTCTCATATCTGACCACATTGACTAACAGCGTTGAACACCTTCCGTCACTTCAGGAGAGGGAGTCTTACGAAATCTTTCTCTAATGCGAGAAAGCGCCGTGTGATCTATAGTGAGAGCTTTGTCATATTAGGCTCGTTGTGGATGCAATGGCGGAAGCGATAATGCAGCATTGGACAGTAACACGCATGCTTGATTGCATACTGATTGCAGTTGAATGCTTGTGCAATCAGTGTAATAGCATTTCATAGCGTCACATAATTGTTCAGCTGAATACAATTGATCAGTGTCAATCAATTATATCTACAAACGTGATGATTGTAAATTTGTAACGGAGATCAATGTTCGGAGAAATTTATAAATACGATTTTCTCCCGTATGCACGTGTATACTGAACAAGTTGCCAGCTCACGGCGTTGAGCTTCTTTCAAGTCCGATTCGGATCACAAATAAAACTAACATGGACGGGCCGGAGACATAACTCGAAACCCATCTCATATTACAGCCTCCTCGCCGTCCATCAACCGCACTAAATTTTTCATCACGCGTTTGTGTGCGCGCTCTATTTCCATCCTTTCATCCGGTAAGTTTGATGACGCATCGATTTCCGATCGGGCTCGTGTTCCGCATGGCCTGACGACCTCTCTGGCGGGGAGAAATGTTCAGTCGGCCCTGACGTCGAGCCAGACCTCGCATCAGAAGCCATGGAAACTTGGTAATGGAGATGATGAAATTGACAAAGTTGAGATATTGTCAGACTGTGGTAAAGTGGTTCGTTTCGTCAAGCCGCTTCTCCCGAATTATTTGAAGATGTATGCAATGCGATTGGTGGATGCGATTGGAAATTCAGTGCGATGAGTGAGCATATCTTGGTGAGTGTTGTACTTAAAGTCACCTTTCCTGTGCTTGACCGTTTTATTTAACGCTACGTAAGTTGGTGATTAATAATTGCTATGTCTAAGAGGGATATAAATCTAGCTTAAAGTTGAAGACGCCGCGATTGCGGTGTTGTCAGTCGTCTTATGCTAAGCGGTAACCGTTAACATCCGAAGAGCTTTTACGACAACAGCACAGTGAAGGGATCATGCCGTAACTAACTCTACGCACTGCAGAACATACAATGGCAACTAAACAATACCACCCACCCTTTATACTGCACATTTACGGCTCTGTAAACTATACTGGTCACCGAAGCGTCAAACATTGGTGCCCATTGCAAAACACACCTGCATCTTGCCAGGCGACTCACGCGCACACCCAGACACAAACGCGAATCTATCGACTACGTGACGAAAATTCCTAGCAGAACGCACGGGATAGCCACAAGATATAGCTAGGTGGCTCTTGATTCATGTGTTGGTGTACTCCAACAAGGAAGCGGTCTTAATAACAATCCTTCAGGGATGCCAAGATCAAGCTGGTGGTCTTGCGCTTTTTGGCTCAAAAGTGCAATGCGGGATAAGCGTATTGCATTATCTGCCGTTCACTCCCACCGAAGCATTTTCACCTTCGCAGAAACTTAAAGCACAACTTTTAGGGAATATGCAGCAATAATTGCACCAACTGAACATTTTCTTTTCACAGTCCAGTGGTTTATAATCACCCAACATATAAATGTATCATATTATATCAACAATTTCTGACAACTATAAATGTATCCAACACATACAGGTTGTAAACACATTTTGAAATCATTTCGAAATGTGCTTACCGCCAGTGTCTAGTCAACACCGTCGTCTCGCATAGCTGCACTCCTCCGCTGTAAACCCTCCCCTAAAAGCCTCCTCTGCCTGACCTGAGCCGAATTCCCCGCGTCTGCACTCCCGCCCTCCGAGAATCCTTACCTCCGAGGAGAAGCCCTCCACCAGGATCGCCACCAGCAGGTTGAAGAGGACATAGTTGCCGAACGTCATGAGCGCCACGAAGTAGAGCGCCGCCCACGGCGACGTCCGCTCCATGCCGTTGAACAATACCACGTTCCAGTCCTCCTGGGTTAAAATCTAACAACACCAGCATCCGGTCAGCGGGGAGGGAGTGGTACACGGCACCAATCTGCGTTAAAGTCTCACGGCATCGCTGTTTGTCCCGGCAGGTCAGTGCAGAGGAAACTAGTGAGGCTAAACGGGTATAGTCAGTAAATACAGTACACCTTTCCACTACAGAGATTGGTGGTGAGGAACACATTTTCGTTCCTAGACATGGGCGGATCCAGAGGGGGAGGGGGAAAGGACCATGCCCCCAAGCCGCTTGCAATCGGCGCAAAATTGACGCATTGCCTGATTAAACAGAAACTCTAAGCATATTTTAATAATGCAAGTTTGTTTTATATCAGCTGTTATTGTCTAAACAAGCGAAATCCGATGCGCTCTAAGAATTGTGTGTGTGTTTTTTTTTGGGGGGGGGGATTTGGCCCCCTCCCAAAACACCCGTTCCGGATCCACCTATGTTCATCGATATGGTGTTTGCTACTCATAGTTTAGGCTTTAACATTGCTTTTATACAAAATTTATATAGTTACGGTAACACGCATTCCTTGTTCTTGACAACCGAAGCAACTCTTGAGTTATGTTCTACGAAACAGTTTTCTCCCTCTACAACATAGCCCATGCAACACTAGCACAGACAGTCAGCACATAACATTGTCCATTCTTAAAGCACGAACGCACAGCCATGCGCCTTAACACAGCATCACAGAACAGTCCTTATTCACAGGATATGAGTCTAATTCTACAACATTACTAAATTCAGACAGTCTCATTTACATAACCATCACTTTAAGCCGCGATAGGTGCATCTCTCTTTTCGATTATCTACTGCGGCTACAGGAAAGCCTTTAGATGCCGCATCGTATGACTGCAGGTCATCAACAGGTGGCAAAATAGGCGCAGGTGAGCCGCTGTAGCCGAGGGCGATCGTATACTGGACGGCAGTGCGCCTCCTCACGCAAACTGCATCCCTCACGTGATACGAAGCTATTTCAGAAATAGCTTCGTATCAAACCTTTACAAAGTTAAAGGTCATTATGCTCATGACCTTTAACGACCTCGTCATGACCTTCAGTAACCTCGTCATGACTTAAGATAACCTCGTCATGCCCTTGAACGATTGTGACCAGAGCAACGCGGCGCAGTTTACCTGGAACACGGTGACGGTGGACCAGAGGAAGTTGTCGAAGTTTTTCCGCTGGCACGTGCAGTCCGGGTCCCGGTCCTGGAGCCGGCGGCAGATGCACGCTCCTCTGCCATCCCGGCGCATACAAAACTTGCCGCCGAATAGAATCATACCGAGAACACTGTGGACAGGGGCGAACCGACGCACCGGTGGACGCTGTGAGGCGTGAGGCGTAGAGTGGCGCTGTGAGGCGTAGAGTGGCGCTGTGAGGCGTAGAGTGGCGTCTGTGAGGCGTAGAGTGGCGCTGTGAGGCGTAAAGTGGCGCTGTGAGGCGTAGAGTGGCGACAGTGAGACGAAGAGTGGCGCTGTGAGGCGTAGAGTGGCGCTGTGAGGCGTGGAATGGCGCGTAGAGTGGCGACAGTGAGGCGTATAGTGGCGACAGTGAGGCGTAGAGTGGCGCTGTGAGGCGTAGAGTGGCGCTGTGAGGCGTAGAGTGGCGACAGTGAGGCGTGGAGTGGCGCTGTGAGGCGTAGAGTGGCGACAGTGAGACGTAGAGTGGCGCTGTGAGGCGTAGAGTGGCGCTGTGAGGCGTAGAGTGGCGCTGTGAGGCGTAGAGTGGCAACATGAGGCGTAGAGTGGCGCTGTGAGGCGTAGAAGTGGGCGCTGTGAGGCGTAGAGTGGCGCTTGTGAGACGTAAAGTGGCGCTGTGAGGCGTAGTGTGGCGACAGTGAGGCGATGTGTGGGCGCTGTGAGGCGTAGTGTGGCGACAGTGAGGCGTAGTGTGGGCTGTGAGGCGTAAGTGGGCGCTGTGGAGGCGTAGAGTGGCGCTGTGAGGGCGTAGTGGTGGCGACAGTGAGGCGTAGTGTGCGCTGTGAGGCGTAGTGTGGGCGACGTGAGGCGTAGAGTGGCGAAGTGAGGCGTAGTGTGGCCTGTGATGCTAGTGTGGCGCACCAGTGAGGCGTAGTGGCGCTGTGAGGAGGTAGAGTGGCGCTGTGAGGCGTAAGAGTGGCGCTGTGAGGCCGTAGAGTGGCGACAGTGAAGGCGTAGAAGTGGGCTGTGAGGCGTAGAGTGGCTGACAGTGAGCGTAGAGTGGCGCTGTGAGGCTTAGGAGTGCGACCAGTGAGGCGTAGAGTGGCGCTGTGAGGGGTAGAGTGGCGTCTGTGAAAGCGTAGAGTGGCGCTGTGAGACGTAGAGTGGCGCTGTGAGGCGTCGAGTGGCGCTGTGAGGACTAGAGTGGCGACAAGTGAGACGTAGAGTGGCGCTTGAGACGTGGAGTGGCGCTGTGAGGCGTAGAGTGGCGCTGTGAGACGTAGAGTGGCGCTGTGAGGCGTAGAGTGGCGCTGTGAGACGTGGAGTGGCGCTGTGAGACGTAGAGTGGCGCTGTGAGGCGTAGAGTGGCGACAGTGAGGCGTAGGGTGGCGCTGTGAGGTGTGGCATGGGGCGTGGAACTGTGGTGTGAGGTGTGCCGTGGCCGATAGGACTGTAGTATGGACTGTGGAGCGTTCAGCGCACAGTGCCGCGTGGATGTGGCTAATTTGTGAGATTGAGAGTCGCACCTGGGTCCTGGACCGAATGTGATCTGTATGAAATGAGGTGAATTCTGTATACTGCAGACTTGTAAAATGGTGAATCAACGGATTGCTTGCTTGCTTCCATCTTGACGTCCACCTGTCGGGCCCATACGGTCCATTTAAAGGGATCACGCTTAACCCGCGCCACACTGGGCCTCTGCATTTTCCTCGCCCTACTGGGGGGGGGGGGGATTTGAACACACCCTCCAACTCTGCTCCTATGGCACGTATAAAAAACATCGTTTGAAACGTTGTTAAAAATCATTTTGAAACTATTTCGTTTTTTTTTTGTTCAGGTCAAAATTCAGGTCACCAGAGGTCATCGAAGGTCAAATTTTTGAGTGTTAAGACTACGCTCCAGCAACTCCCATATATCTTGGGAACCATGCTAGGTAGAAACAAACGATAAAAAAAACATTCGATAGCCATTGAAATTGGCAACTAACGTCTTGTCCTCAAATTGACCTTAAATCAATAGTTCTTTTATAGTTATATTTAATATATATATATATATATATTATATATATATTATATATATATATATATATATATATATATAGTATAATATTATATATTATATAGTTCTGGCTCTAGGGTAATATTTTTTTTCCAAAAATGTTTTTTTTTTAAACCTTTTTACCTATTAAAGACAAAAAATTGCTTACACCATCGTGTTTGTCTCGTCAAGGCGCTTTAAAATGATGTATTTGTTACCATGTTAGGTCAACTTAAGAATATGACCTAAGGTCAAGGTCAAGTGGTGACCCAAGTAGGTCATGTTGCATATTAGGAGATGTGGCTCGACGAGACAAACACATTGGTGTATGTTGAACTTCTATATCTGCATTTTGTTCAGAGTTTGACGAAAAGGTGTTGGTGACCTCGGATGACCTCAGATGACCCCGTATGGATCATGAACAAAACCTGCACTTGGATCATACATGATATGATATGATATCCTATGATAACAAATCCAGAATGAGTTGGACTGATTACCTCGAAAAATGGAGCACTTTAATATTTATCCATTGACTTATAATGGGAAGGTCACAAAATTGACCTAACCTCAGGTCACCGATATCAAATATCCGAAATACACATTTTTACATACTGATGGCTTTATGCAACCCTAAAAGTTTGATTTCGATCCCTTAGAAACTGTGATCATGGCACGACCGCAAACTTTTGGGGAGGTGGAGTCACCTGACCTGACCTGGTGACCTGACCTAATCCGACACGAAACTGGAATTTTCGCAAAATGTGCGGAACGGATCAATGATAAGTTATTCCTAGTTTGGCGGCGCTACGCGCCGCCGTTTTTTCGTCATCTTGAAAAAAACGCAGGGGGATGTTCAAACACCCCCAGTGGGGCGCGGGTTAACAAGGGGTTTTGAACTGAGATATCAGATTTGTGGAGCAGATCGAAAAATAGGTAACGGTGAAAGAATTACCTCCTTACGCTAAGTACTTTCGACAGAGGACTAGAAGGCCCCTTGCAGAAGGCAAAGCTTCATCTCCCCGAACCTTCGGCGGTAATATGATATCATGCCTGTTGACGTCAGAATGGCGTCATACTTGAACTCTGCCGCAAACTAACAGTAACCATTGCCATAAGTAACAATCACAACGATCATAGCTGTTGTTTACGTTACAAGCAGCCTGTGTATATATATGCCTCAAGTCCGTCATTATTGTGTCCAACAGCTTTCGTGTCCAAGCTACCATATGCATGACGTCATACATTGTCATGAAGCTTGGTATGGTCATGAACGAGAAAAGAGAAACATGGCTATTTTTCCGATGGATATCCATCTATCGTCCAAGCAAATGTCAGATTAGTTTTTTCAACTAAAAAGTTCCGCATGGTTAAACTTCAAAACAACGTTCAATGTGATCTATTCCCTTTGACGGCCAGGGCCTGATGCAAGTCGAGATGCAAGTCCAGTACACGAACCATTTGTGTTCGGGCCTCTAAAACATATATAAGTTACATGTATTTGGCTATGTTTAAACTACGTTCCGTTTAAAGCTAGGTACTATAAGCCTAGTACATAATTTTGGCATGTTCTGAAGTCCAGAATATACCCAGTTTATAACCAAACTTGCATCTCAGTCGAAGCACGCAGTGGCAGCAAACCCCGATCGTTATCAGGACCTGACGGGCTGACCACAAGACGGGGACAAGCCGAGCACGTTGACAATCATTTTACATGTCTGGTATACTGGGAATTTTCCGAAATAGAAATAACAATAATTAACTACTGCGCGCCATTCCCAGAGAGCCTAATTACAGCTTTCATTAAACGTTTGACCTTTAAAGGCTGGAACACCAGTTAGCTGACCTTAACTCTAATAGATGCCCTTACTTGGCCGCTCTGTGTAAATTTGGACGAGACGCCATCGCACCAGTTCATTATAATCAGCCTTACAACCGAATGACAAGATGGCGGCCAGACTGTTGGCATCTAATATTTCACAGGATGCACGCCGCTAGATTGTGACCGGGCTTACTAGCGAGAGAGATATAAAGGTGTGGAGCTCATTGGGTCTGTGACGTCATTGGACGTGAACAGTTGACGTAATGGAGGAGACTGAACTAAGCGTATACGGTAAACTAGAGGTGAAAATGTCGAACAAAAATTTGTTCAATGTAAACTAATATAAACCTGTCTCGGTCCATGCAGAGTCAAAAAATGCGTTATTATTATTATAAACTTTCGATACAATTTGCGATGTGTTGAGGATGATTGCTGACCAGCTTCTATATGAAGCCCAAATCAGCGTTGTCATAGCACTCTCGCTAAAATAATGATAACATCAACTGTCATTTGGGCTAACCCAGGTCATGGTCGATGGCTTCCTGGTCGTTACTGGGCATTGTGAATCTCTTAAAAACTCACTGCTTACCCATGACAACAAACATTTCCTCTTCACATCTCCTACCTTATTACAAAATAATGCCGTGCTGGCAATGCCGTGCTGGCAAAAAATAACCCGTGCTGGTGGCCATAATAAGTAATTACGTTAACGTGCTGCTGCTGGGGGGTGGGGGGGGTCAGATTCTGCCCTCCAGAAATCTCGAGAACCGCTCGGTCGATTTCGATGGGACGAACGTCATTCGATTCGTTATGACAAGATGTGTCATGCAAGATTCCTTTTATGTTCTGAAATTCCGCTTTTGTTTGAAAATGGCGTTAGGGGCAAAAGCAACGATTTTTTTTTTGTATTTTAATGGTCGTAGTGGTCATGTGATTCGACCAATTGTCATGCAAGACAATTTTAGAGTTTGAAATGTACTGGGCTTGAATATATCAAAACACAGGTACCAAAACTAAAAATAATAGGCGTATCCAGTGGATGTAAAATGATGTGATTTTCTGATAACAAATATGTGCTGTTTATGATTGTTTGGGATGATAAGAACCTAATATATGTGCATGATTTGCTGCAATTTGTTAAGTGTTATATATCGCGCATAGGCGGATCCAGGCAAACAACGTGGGGGCACCATGCACGCAACGTTTTATCATCATGCTAAATTGAAGGTTGACCTAATTTGAGGGATGGTATCGGCTCGCCTCCCATGTTTTGTACCTGTGTGTACCTCTGCCAAAAAATATGTGGATCTCAAGACGTATGATGCATATTGCAGTGAAAACGTTTCTGACGCTTTTATTGCACCGCAAACGACGATGGAATATGCGCCACACAACCACATTCGTAGCACCCTCCCCAAAACAGGACCCTAGCATCTTAGCCGTTTTTGTTGTTGTTGAAATTTTGACACAACACGTGTAAACAATGTATTCGAAAAGTAATACAATTTCAGAACGCTATGCTATACACTTTTAGAGCGGTGAGCGAAAAACACCGGGGGGGGGGGGAAGAATCTGCCCCTCCCCCAGCACGGAATGGGGTTAAGTTCCATCTTCCCGCTGGATTATTTTGACGTGGTAGACACATGCACTGTAATGTGCTGTCTCATCGATTTCAGTTTGCAGATGGCTGTATCCTAACACACAGACCATAAATTGTCTTAGGGATTTGTGAGCACATAAAAATGTCATCAATCACGACCGTTGAGCCTAAATATGTCGGCTGAATCGTGATGTTTCCATGTTAACGATATCTCAAAAGTTTTCCGACATTCATTTCAATATATGTAAAATTACGAGGTTGATCTTGAATATCATGGCCGTTTGGAAGTTTCAGAGCAAGCACATCTGAATTTTCAAACAAACTGTTTATCTTTAATTCAATTTTTAAAGCACTTCTCTTCAAACGGTTTTCTGAACTTAACATCCTCTGTTTGGCATACTTTTTACGTTGACGATGCCCCTCGCCATTCGATCCCGCTATTTGTGTTCACTAACATATAACTCAGACAGAGAGCTGATTGTGTCGTTCGGTACCGACACGGTACCGTCCGCTGACTGACCTCATCTGACCATGACATATAATTCAGACAGGAGAGCTGCGTGTGCCGTTCGGTACCGGCACGGTACCGTCCGCTGACTGACCTCATCTGACCATGACCTATAATTCAGACAGGAGAGCTGCGTGTGCCGTTCGGTACCGGCACGGTGCCGTCCGCTGACTGACCTCATCTGACCATGACCTATAATTCAGACAGGAGAGCTGCGTGTGCCGTTCGGTACCGACACGGTGCCGTCCGCTGACTGACCTCATCTGACCATGACCTACAGCTGCCACCGACCGCAATCATTGCAGACAATGAACTATCTGGTCTGATTCAATCCGGTCTGATTCAATCCAGAGCCAAAAAGACCGGTCTGATTCAATCCAGAGCCAGGAGCAAGCCTCACAAGCGGATCCCGCCATTGCAATCCATACCGGGCATGACTAACTTGTGTATAATGATCTCACAGTAGCATGATTGCGATTGGTTATGATGCAAGGATTTCTATTTATATATCGTGTTTTATATTATTCACATTGATTTCCAAATAAAACAGCTTTTTATTTTGGACTTGGGAGTATGCAATCTTGTCATTACGTTGCAGAGGATCCTCGCCACTGACAGCAAGCCGACAACATCTCCGGGAAATCATCATCACAAAATGACTCCCACCATATCTCCATAACTCATCTAGGTATTTCGCCATTTCTCCGGGTACTTCTCTATTTCCCCGGCTGAGGCTGGTAACCTGTTGAGCACGACCCACCCTCAGAGAGAGCCTCTCGAACGCTTGCGAGTCTGATTGAGTGGAGGCGCCGCCCTCCTCAGCGCGCCTTTGACTGACGGCAGCGGATACTCGTCATTGGCGGAGATTTTAGCGATTGTCAGGTGAAGCGGCAGACTTTGCAGGGCTGCTGGTGAAGTGGCAGTCCCGGCGAATGCCAAAGGGCGTTTGGACGCTGGGAAAGGTTATTCGGGATGGGATCAAGGGCGTCGCCACTTTCCGAAAGCTGGGGGGGGGGGGGAAGGAGACGTTTTGAAGTCGATTCTCTCCATGTAACAACGCCCATAGGCGCAATATCAAAATCTGGAAAAAGTGGGGGATGCGTGCTCCTTGGGGGGACGTGTCCCCCGTCCCCCCGCTTCCGACGCCCATGGATGTTATAAGGGGTGTACCCGATGCAATTATTAGATCAGCAGAGAGATCCAACTTAATCTATTCTTCATAATCTATCTGATAATCTTTATAATCTTAAGGTTACCGGATGTGTCGATGAGGTGATGCAAAACTGTATAATGTGTATGATGATGTGTATGTATGTGTATGATGCAAAACTGATAATTTGGTATTTCAGTTGAGTTCTGACTTCTGACATTCTTAAAGAAAATATCTCATTAGTATGAACCGTAATAAATTTCCGTCATTTTGGCACCTGAAGTTGTAGCGTCTGCCAGAATTGCTGCGTATTTAGCTTTAGCTTGAAGGGATTCCTCTGTTTGCACCCGTGACAATTGTGGCGCATGGATGGCACAGGACTGCTATGTGATTGGTTGAATTTGGCCCGAGAAGCCATCTCGGGCAAATACTGACGTGGAGGGAAGATGACGTCGGTCAAGATACTACAGAACTCTATTTATAGAATGTAAGATACGTGATTGGTGCTCCAATACCAAATCCTTCGAGGATAAGACTTGATATTATAGATAACTAAATGTTATCTTGACGACCTGATTTTTTTTCCGATTTAGCCTTTAGCCATTTAATCGCGAGAGGGGCCGGGGGGAGGGGACGAGGAGGGGCCTGGGGTTTGACCCCCATGGAACCCTCTCCACTCGGAGGCAGGGGATTTGATCCGGGAGTCTATCCCCGGAACCGGCACCCCGGGAATCGAACCCGGGGCCGCTGCGTGATAGCCCGAGGACATACCACAGAGCTACCGGCTCCCCTGACGACCTGACCTTGACCTGAGATGTTCTGAATCCTCTCCGTATCGCAGATGGTATGCACCTGCGTACAACCCCTCCTCCTACCCCCTCCTGCGCCAGCGTTCTGCCTGCTGTGCTCTGACAAAGCGAGACGTTTGAGGCGATGCGGGATCACGCCCCGATTCGTGGTATCTCCCCTGGACTTTGGCTTTGGCCTTTGCCCTCGATTTCCCTTGGTATGCGGTCGTTGGCACGCAAAGCTTTCGACCCAAAGCCATGCTGGTGAACAATAATCAGGCATTGCGCGACTGGTTATAAGGGTCAGTGTTCAAACATCAGGCCCGGCTTAGCAAAGTGCTCTGACCCCATTCATTTATCAAATGAAAGGTTCGTACTTTTTTCAAGTTACAATTTCGAAATACATTTTGGGACGTTTTGTTCAGATTCCAAGTGCCGTCTTTTCAATGTTTCTTAAGATGCATCTCGATGCATTGATCGATTCGGGAGATCACCACGGGGAGACAATAATCCCCCCGTTCCACTGCGTTTGCCTGAAACATCAGTCCATTACTGGCTAAAAGCAACCCTTTCACCGCCGCTCCGAGCACCTACTCAGCACACCGAAACACTCGGAACAACGCCTCAAACGTCTCGACCAACCCACCACCGACGTCTTCACAGATAACCGCGTTACTCGGCACAGGATAACCGCGTTAGCCGACAAAGAACCGGCTAACCCGATTTGCCCGCGGCTGTTTTTCCGCGGCGGTAACGGCTCCGAAGTCGGGAATTGGATTGACCGTGGTCGGCGGACTGGACAAACTGCGCCGTCACGCCGCCCCGCTGCAGAGCGTGGCAGTGAATGGATGCGATCCGACCACCGCTGTCTGGACTCAGCAGTTTAATTCACGTCGCCACGAAATCAGCGGTGACATTGAACAGTGCTGCTTTACAAAGAAAATATCAATTTTTGATTGGCTGGGTTTGTGTCTGTTAATTGCGTGGTTTGTGGAGATGAATTGCTATAGAAGATATTTGGGAGATTTACTCGCCGTTCTGCAGGGACTCTACGTTTACCGGAACGGACAAAATGGGTAAAATATGTCTGAAACGGCTCCGGCTACCCTGCCGTTGCAGTATTGTTCTGAGGCATGGCAGCCATCTGAGCTCTGAATAGGCAATTCATAACTGGTCTCCTCCATCTAACGGCTGCCATTTGGGCCCGTTCTCCCGCTGCTGCCACCCGCTGCCGGCTGCCGCGGATTATCGGAAAAAGACGCTCCGTGCAGCCGCTTTTTCCCGTCTGCTCATTTGTAAAATGGCGGTCCGTTCTGACGTAGTATTTTGTTTCGACTCGACTCGGGCGGCAAACGGAAGCCAGTTTAAGTCACAGACCAGCGAGGCCGACGCTTTAACGATGATGTGATGTAGGTCCGGCGAGGATACATGTATGCAATCTTCTTGTTGAGAAGTGGCCTGATTTGCATGGTGATGGAATTTTCACGAGCGATGACGAAATCGAGCGTCGTATCTCCAGCTTTGTGGGCGTCTCTCCAGCGTTTCCAAGGACTGAGCTGACATCTGGCATCATCGTGTTCAGATTTATGGCTGCTTTATTTGTACTGTTCGCCGCAGGGTGACGTGCTCGTTTAGAGGATGCCGATCAGAGAACAGAACATGCCAGACACTGGGCAGGCGAGCATGCGACGGTCGTGCGCATGCGCACAGGAGGCCAAACAGAGGTAGACATTGAGTGAGAGTCACTTACCTCATCAAAGAACATGTCAGCTGCCATGTCTCGGATCAAAGTCGCGAGTCTGGTGCATATCAAAGTCGCGAGTCTGGTGCATATCAAAGTCGCGAGTCTGGTGCATGTAGCGACATTTGCAGGCATGCAAGGAGTGCTGTATCGCCTCTACGAGCTGCCGTTCGCTGCAGCCAGTGCGGTTACCACAGAGACGGGTGCGTGCCACGCGGCTCGTACGGGCAGAGACGGATGACGAAGGCCCCGCTCACGGAACAGTCTATTCTGACACGCCAGCCGCTGCTGGCCGAAATGGACCTCCTCTTCTGGGGCGAAATGGACTCGCCCGTTTGACTGCGTAATATGACATGGTCTAGGGGGATTCCCCGTTTTGAGAAATAGACTGGTCCGACCGAGGGGCCCTCTGCACCTGCTGCTCGGATATACCTGAAAAACCGTGATGCACGCCCAGAGGAGAGAGTCGAAGTTTTTGCGGTCGCAGTTGGTTTTGCCCCGGCTGTCCTTCCTACAGAACCTACACCCAAATAGGTTCATGCCCAATATACTGCAACAGAGATTGACACACAAGTTCGGTTGATTTGCCATTGCACGCGAACTCGGTGGGATTAAATTGCGCAGTGTCGAACATATACCGTATGCAGAAAGTCATCGGGCAATATCATCATATGCAACATTACCATAACACAATCAAAATAACACATCGCAAGACTGCAAAAGTAATAATTATCTTCGCTTCAAAAAAATAACGTTAGTTTACTCGTTTATGGTATATGCTTCGTTTGTTTTATTATGAGGCTAAGACAATAATACATCTTTGAAAATTCATTCTGAATATTTATCGGTCGCTTTTCAATTTTGCATTTCCAATACAAAACATACTGTTGTCTGTTAACTACATGGGAAATTCCAGGACAGTCCGGTCCGACCAAACAAATATCCAAATAACGCCATTCGCCTCAGATTTCGATAAAATTATGTCTGGTGGGTTATCTGAGCCGTAGATTCACGCTCTGAAATTTACAGTTCCATCCGTCGAATGATTATTGAGTTATAGCTTCAGGCATTTGTTCGATGTCGCGCAAACCTTTAATTTTCATCGGTGATATTTCTTATCTAAATCATGGAAGGCATATAAACCTAAATATCATCAGAATCGTCAGAAACTATCGATCAATGTGATTTTATCTGTTTTTGACAATTCAAAGCTTTTGACATTTAAAAAATGTTTTGTTAAGCAAAATCACGTTATTTTATATTGTGACTATTTTCCCATGCCAATATTGACTTCGATATATGAGTCTTCGATGCTGCGAAAATGGAGGCATGGTTCTTATCTTGATAATTTTTTATATTTCTATATTGGGGCATTCCAGGACAGATCGAAAAAAATAGCACCCTACATCTTAGGTTTTGAAATCAGTCCGTAATAGGAGTCATCTGGGGTACCAAATCGCGCGCTATAAAAGCAAGTTTCAGCTCGAGTGGAGTTACGGCTGCCGAGTTATAGCCTCCGGCATTTTCGTGAGGTCATCTTGCATGACTTAGCCAATCAGCCAATAACTCCACAATAATTCATCCAAGTCCTAGAAACCCATATATTTTCCTGAATGGTTCTGAAGTGAGGAACATCATCCCAGACCCAATATATTTGTATGCGGTCGAAATGACCTTTGACCTCTGATGACCTGACATCACCTTGTCACGAGCGCAGTTAAAATAACTTGGTTTTATATTTGTGAAATACACTTTGGTATGTTGTCTTTGCACAGGACAATAATTGGTAAAAAGTATTGAAAACGTATTTTCTAATTGCTTAAAATAGCGCGTTTTTCTCTTTTCACCAACACAAAATGATTAATTGTCCCATGGTGGCATTTATTGCGGCTTCTGTGTCACACGGAGGTTTCAGGCTGCAATATAAGTCACATGAAGGTTAAGTTGGGGGAATTTCCTGATGCCCAGATGAAATTGTTGCTCACTGACCTCTGCAAGGTCAACGAAGGTCGTCTAAGGTCACCAGCACTTCTTTGCCACTAACTATTATCAGAATACAGGTAGAGACGTACAAATGACACCACTGTGTTTGTTTAGTCGAGTCGCATCGCCCCATATGCAGCATGACCTACCTGGATCAGCAAATGACCTTGAACTGAGGTACAAATTTGAGGTTGACCTAAACAGGTCACCATTAATAGTTTTCGAAGCGCCTTGAAGAGATGTTGCTATCATTTTAACAAGATGGTGTTAACATGATTGCTCTATGTTTAATCGATAAACAGTTATTTACAAACATCTTCAAGTTGTTCGTTGTTACTTGTCAAAAAAGTTGTTTGTTAATAACTAGTTATCTATTAAACATGACCAATCATTTTAATACCATCGTGTTTGTTTCGTCAAGGCACTTCGAAACATATAACTGGTGACATGGTTAGAACAACGTTAAAAACTCGATCTCAGGTCAAGGTCATTTGGTGAACCAGATAGGTCATAGTACAGATGGTGCGCCGAGACTCAACGAGAAAAACACAGTAGTTTCATTCGCAAGTCTCTATCTTTATATTATATAAAGAGTTATTGACAAAAAAGTAAGGTACCTTGCAGAGGTCACTGAGCAGCAATTGCAGCTGGCTCATCAATCAATTAATTTAACTTAATCTTCATGCGGCTTATATTGCAGCCTGAAACCTTTTTGTGACACCTAAACCGCAATAAATGCCATCATGGCCATGGGACGATTTATTTTTTAAGAAGAACAAAAAAACGTTATTTTGAACCATTACAAAGTATATTTATAGAAAATGCCTGTCACCAACTTTTGTCCTGAGCAGAGTCAACTTACCAAAGTATATATTTGAATAATACAAAAACAAATATTCACTGAGCTCGTGTCAAGGTAAGGTCAGGTCACCAGAGGTCACGGGTCATTTTGTCAGAATCCACAAACAAAACTGGTATTATATTCTTCACTTCATTGCTACTCATAAAAATATATGGGTTTATAGGCAATCGATATTTTCTTGTAAAGTTATCAAATGACCTCATCTGACCTTTCAGAGGTCAATGACCAACAATTGCATCTGGGTTATATTTTTTTGTTTTGGCTGGCTGATCAGAATGAGCTTATTGAGCAGGTCCGATTGGCTGATCGGCTAAGTCAAGCAAAGTGACCTCACGAAAAAGCCAGAGGCTATAACTCGGCAGCTGTAACTCCAATTTAACTGAAAATTGCACAGCGCTATTTGGCGCCCCAAGTAACTCCCCTAACGGACTTTGATCGAAATCAAAGATGTAGGGTGTTATCACCTGGTCGATCTGTCCTGGAATGCCCCATTTGTAAAGTGGTCATTCCAGGAAAGGCCTGGTTGAGATAAACATGTGAAAATTTGAGAAAAAAAATCAACAAATCATCTATTGTATAATCAAATGCATGTCATTTGGGAAATCAACCTCAGGTCACGTGACCTTGAGGTCATAGAGTGATCTGCAGGGGTCACGTTATGCATCGTGGAATGCAGCTCGACGAGGCAAAATAACAGCCGATGAGACTGTTGAGTTCAGCTCTCTATAACGATTACGTGAAAAGCTATTACTTACCGAAGACGTAACTCTGAGCATTATTTTTCCAAATACAAAAATATAATACAATATTTAGAGATAAAAAATATTATATTACTTTTCACCGTAGAAGACTTATTTATCGAGGTAAATTCTGACATTTAAACAAAATTGTAAATGGCTTCATTATTAAATCATGAGATTTTACTTTATAAAACGTTTTGCAATTTACAATTGTTCAAAACCAAATATCTTAATGTATGTTTTTTCGATTCTGATGATATATATCACAGATAACATGATATCCAGATCTGACACTCAATTTTCGGCCTCTCATTGCAGAGTCGAAATTTGAAACGGAGCTGTTAAGCTGAATCACTTTTTGTCTCGGCTCGTGCAAATGCGAATCCGGCACCGTCATTCACTGCTGTGCTTAGCAATAAGAGGCCGAAAAATTAGTGTCCAATCCAGTATATATGTAATTGTATATAGGTTATATGACTCCCATTATTTATTTGGGAGATACCTACCCTAAATATTAGAGGTTTGTGCAACATCGAAAAGATGCCTGAGGCTATAACTCGATAACCCTTCTAGGGATGGGGATGGAAATTTTCGGCTCAGATTACCCCCGACACGCCGTTAAATCGAAATCGCAGATGGAGGTTTGTATGGCCTGGTCGACCTGTTCTAGAATACCTGTCCACATAAAAAGTGAATATTTCATGAAGTTCAAGTCTAGTGATACCTGCCTACATTCTATGCTATCCACCAGATATTATATTATACGGAGTGTTATATTAGCCGTTTTCACGATGGATTATTTTGCGCGAAATGTTTTAAAACATTTTAAAATGTTTTAAAATGTTTCAGTAGTCAGCCGCGTTCCACGTGGACTAATTGCGAGAAATGCTTTTAAGCTGCACTAATCGGTCCGTAAGGCGAGGGTTAAAGCATTTTCTCGCGATTAGTCCATGGTGAAAAGCGTCTACTACTAAGACACTCCAACATATTAAATGTTTTAAAAACATTTGCGCAGAAATGTTCTTACAAACATTTTAATGTTTTGGAGTGTTTTAGGTAGTAGACGCTTTCACGATGGACTAATCTGCGAAAAAATGCTTTAACCCTCGCCCTATGGGACCGTAGTGCAAGGGTTAAAGCATTTCTCGCAAATTAGTCCATCGTGGAAGCGGCTACTACTGAAACATTTTGAAACATTTTAAAATGTTTTAAAACATTTCGCACAAAACAATCCATCGTGAAAACGGCTATTATGACAAATTGCATTAAACTAATCCAGCAACAATAGTGTCGTTTATTTCTAGATTAAAGTAGCGACTGTAATTTCATGACAAAATATAGTCCTACTGGTCCCGGTTTATTTAAAGCTTATGTTTGATTTATTAACGTTTTATCACCAGCTTTATTTGAAAAATAGTGCAAATTCAAATGCACTCTTCACCCATTTTCGCTGTTGTCTTTTACTTGATCATAATTCAGAGAACGCTACAACGCTCATCTTACTTTGTCGCTTCTTCGGCTCGTCTTATTATGCAGATGACAGTCGCGCAGAAAGTTAGTTATTGCCTCAGACTTTGATGGAACACTTATTTGCGGAAAGTTGGAACAAAATCGTCCCAATAAGCCGAAATTTACAATTCAAAGCAGCAATGGCGCTGAAGCCAAAAACACCTTAAGAAAAGTAACACCGAGTAAAAATGTTTAAACAATACTAGTTTAGCATGCAACGAAATTAATAAACAGACATATGATGGGTGTAGATGAATGGACATTGTTTGCGCGCTCGAATGTAAATTTCAACTTGAAATTAGAACAAAAGTGGTAGTGAATTACCATCGCGTGAAACAGCTCGTGTGCAAAAAACAGCGACATATAGCAATGCTATATGTCGCTGTTTTTGACCCGGTTTGCAACATAGCATATGTAGACCGACATTCGTGTGTTCGAAGAAGATGTGTCGAACATCTGCTAGCAGGATGCAAATATGGAACATAAAATACTCCTTTGAATCTACAATTTAAATGCAGATATAAGTGACATAAAGATTCGGTGGTTCAGCATTCATCTGGGTGCGTGCAACCACTTTATAAGATGATGCCAACGCTGAATAATTATGTGCCAATGAGAAGAGGGAAGATTTAAGCAGGACATGCCTTGATAATCGAAAACACTCTATGCAAGATAAGTCCTTAAACATTATTAAACTAACGGTGCTCATTGCTTTTGCGTTTTTGTATTATTCTTATGACTTCTATAAACCGTACCTTTTGAGGAACAACAATGCATATGTGATGACTGGGAGCGAATTATACCACTGATACCTCAATTGTTGACGATACGCCCGCGTAAGATTTTAGCCGTCCGTAGTTCGTGCTCAGTCTGATAAACTGAACAGGGATATCCTCTTGATCAATAGCAGTTGAATAGCTCGTTCGAAGCGCATTCAATGGTAAAGCACTCTTACCATGTCCAATGCGCAGAAAGCGTGAATATGAATACATATTGGGCTGCAGAGATCATTGATTTTAGCAATCTCTCAGGCCTACTTTGCTCGCTTTACACCATTTCCCTTTACCCTTTACACGAAGTAAGTGCCTTACGAGAAGGTCCGCATGCTGACACGGCAGTTGGTAACAGGGAAAAACGCACCGTACGTCCGTGGTGCAGCGAACAGAACAAGTCTGCGCGCTGTTTTCTTAAACTGGTAGTATCAAATTTACGAGCGACAGTTTCCAAGTGACAGTTCTAGTTCCAAACACATCGATAACTTAGTTGTTTGGCGCAGAAGGAGTAAAATAATGGCAAGTGAAGCCGTCCCCGAACTGCCAGCATGGTGGAGATGCTGCTTGGGCATTTTTCTGTATTTCGAATCCCACACAAATCGTATTCTTTTTAGAGTTTTCCAAAAGCTGTCGTCTTTTATTTGCGGAAATTCAGAATATGCGAAAATATTGATTTTTCTAGAGTCCTTGGAGAGCTGACAAACTTTTAATTAATAAAATGCAAAGCGCACCACAGCCTTGTTTAAAAACCTACAATCACCCTTCGAGCACAGTAACTCAGCATAAACTTAAGGAACTGATCACATCTCATGTTTTAGCCAAATCCTTGCCCTTTGCACCAATTAGTTGCAATAGCTGTAAACAACCGAAAACACAGCGAAACTCGAAGAGGTGCTCCTCAAAGCCAAGCAGGAGTGCTGATTTAAAGCCCACAACCCGCGACTCTGTAGGCTCAGAGGTGGCAGCTAGCGCTTCCACTGATTCTCCGTCGGTCTCGGGTCACGTGGTTCCCGTGTGTCACGCGTGACTGGGTCACGTGGTTACAGCGTGACTCGCGTTATGGGGGTAAGCTGTGAAGTCAGAGTCGCACATGCGTGGTTAGACGGACAGGGGTAGTGGCCCCGTGGGCGTGGGCGGCGGAGAGAAATAAAGGGGAGAAGCGAGACCCAGGCACGTGGTGAGAGGGAGGCAGGGGTGAGACGGTGAGAGGGGCAGGTGAGAAAGAGAAAGAGCATGTCACCCCGAGCGGCCAGCCAAGTGCCAAGAGGGGACAACCGATGGTCCACCGAGGGGACAACCGATGTGTGCCGCTGTCCACGTCTGGGAGGCCAAGCTAGAAGCCATAATGAGCTTCGCCAAGAAACCCGCCCGAGACTCTGGCGTGGTGTTCTGGATTGACGTTTAACTTGCACATGAATATACTGTAAGGTCAATGATATGTATTTTTCCTGTGTTGTGGGCAACAGTCAATGTTTTCATTGGCTGTTTTATAAATTAACAAGTTTCTCCGAACTTCAGATGTCCGAATCCATGTGTCAGTCAAGACGTCAAACATTACGTTGGAATTTATCCAGTTGCGATAGAGGGCGGAAGGATTTTAAATGTGTGCACAGCGTGTAAGTCCCTGTCACGAAATTGAACACACGAACATGTAACATAACCAGTACTCCGCTCTACTCCTTGTCACAGAGAGCGAGCTCTGCAACGTGCAGTCGCTTATTCATCGTCTAAACATCTCAAACCTAAATAACACAGATGCAACACGTCAGAAAGTCTCCATCCAGCAACACTGAACAGTGAACAACCGCACAGGAAAGACTGAGACAGCTCCATTCGCGAGAGAGCGACATCCGATCTGCCGTGTAAAGAAAGAATCACGTATGTCAATCGCCCAAAAACCGTGGCATACGTGATTCTTTCTTTGTAGGCAGCCACACAGCCCATCACATAGCACAAGAGCGAGCGCCATACCTGAAGATGAATATGAAGAGGATGAGCAGGGAGAAGAAGATGGCCACGTTGTCCATCGTCTTCAGCATCACCAGCAGCTGCCGTCTGAGGTTCGGCAGGAAGCGAACCAGCTTCAGGATCCTCAGCAGCCGGAACGTTCTCAGCACAGAGAGACTGGAGCCTCCCTCGCCGCTCTCACTGAACTGAGAGTTGTACAGATCCACCGCGCTGAAATTGACAAAGACAGCTGCTGAACACAGACACTGGACAACGGGTGTTCTGTTGAACTGATTATAAATCCAGTGCGCTGAAATAAAGAAATGGCTTCTGAGCTCGACCGATAAACGTCTTGACCAATTCAGTAAAAAATGCAAACTAGGGCGTTGCAGGGCACCAGGGAAAATCAGGGCATCCAAATGCTTTACATTCTTGCTTTATACCCTTCGTCTGATTTGCACTGTAATGATATGCCACCGTTAAAGTATACCGTTCGTACACAGGATAGATCTGAGCAGTACGGAGTTCTCAGTGCAGGTTGAGCTGAAGGATGGAGCACCTTGTGAAACATTTTCAAAGGTGCGCGGCAGCTGAACAGCAATAGGTAATCATCCTCTGTCTCTCTCTCTCTCTCTCTCTCTCTCTCTCTCTCTCTCTCTCTCTCTCTCATCTCTCTCTCTTGGTCGTCTGTCTCGGCTCCTCACTCCATCCGCTCTCCAGATCATCAGCGTCTCGAACTCGCAGGCGAGCGACGCGAATTAGTTGCAGACTTAATGAGCCTATCACGTGTATTTTTACTCGCAAAAACGATCGGGACCGAAAAAAACAAAAAAAAAAAAATGGACATTAAAAGCATACAAAATATCACAACACCCAAGACAACATGACAAAGATATATCCAAAAGAAATACGATGACACAGTCGGCTATACTTCAGGAATAAATTTTCTTTCCAAATAAATTACTCCGTCGACCAAACGACCAGCGAATCAAGAGAAAACGTATGCAAGAGACCAGCTAAGCACAGCCGCTATGAACTGAGCATGAGATTCAATGGCATTGAGGACACAGCTAGAGAAGTCAGAACGGCGAGCTGAGGAGGGGGATGATAACTAGCGGAGCTGGTAGCTGAGGGAGCCCACCCCGCTTCTCTCTTTCTCTCCACTCTTCTCTCCCTCCTCGGGATGTCTCGCGTCACACTCGCCTCTCCCCCCACGTTCAACAAAACTCTCGTAAAAGGATTCCTCTCCCCTACCCTCTTTGTCTCTCCTCTCGTCCTCCCTTCCGTCCTCTCTTCCTTCAGTCTTCCTTCGCTATCAGCGACTCTCTCCCGTCTCTTATCTCTTCTTCCTGCACCCTCATCTTTTCTTTCTTCTTCCACTTCTCCCCTGGGTTCCCTGCTCGTCTTAATTCTTAACGTCACTCTTCGTTCCTTTCGTTCTTCTTCTGGTGTGAAGACCTCTCCCATCATAAGCATATCCGGTCGCCGCCACGTCTCCTAGTCTCGTGCGGGCACGAGGGGGTCTCTCGCGCGGGGCTCGTTGACCAAGATGTCTCCTTCTCGAGCCTCGGGGGGGGCAGGAGACTCGGTTCGTAGCTGGTCCAGCCATTTGCGCTGAGTCGGGCTCTGCGTTAGCTCTCGTGGTGCTGGCACTGTCAGTGCGCAGTCGTGTCTCTCTCTCTTGCTCTCTTCACCGTTCAGGTGGCGTTCCGAGGCGCGCACCTGGCATCCAGCTCGTAAACTCTTTGATCCGGTCCTGGTGCGGTCGTTCTCTTCTCATGGCAGATCTCAAAGACGGTCCTCGAGAGTCGTCCGCGTAACCACTTCTCCTCTCTTTCTCTGTGGCTTGTGGCTCATCCCCACTCCCGGGGGTGGCTGGGGGAGCGGGGGGGAGGCAGGAGGGGGGGGGGGCTGCCCGACGCGTCGCCTCTGACGGGCACTTCATCACGGTCCGGGGAGTTTCACAGCCCGGTTTTGTGCCGCCGTCGGCCCGCCCAGGCTCTCAGCATGGCGCAGATACGCATTACGGCCGCAGATGTGCGGCGGGATAGACTAACTGGCCAGGCGGAGGGAGAAAAAGCGCGGCGGGATAGACTAACTGGCCAGGCGGAGTGTTGACAAAACCCCAAGGGACAAACTAGCTAACAGGTGGGGCGTGGGAACTTTGATTTATGGGAACATGACCAGCGAATAGGCTTACAATCGTGTTTTGTGGCGAACATGTTACTCTCTTTAAACTAAGTATTACACATAGGTCGATAATTGAGATACAAGATTTCGTGCTGGTATGATGTTAAAGATATCGCATATAGAGGTGATCTTGGTGTTTGGAAATTAGCTAATATGATAAGACAGTCTGGACAATTTATATTTTCATCAATTCATCTTTTGTGTGTCATTCGTCACAATAGCCGTTTTCACGATGGCTTATTTTGCGCGAAATGTTTTAAAATATTTTATAGTGTTTTAAAATGTTTCAGTGATAGCCGTCTTCCCGATGGCCTAATTTGCGAGAAATGTTTTAACCCTCGCCGTATGGGACCGTAGGGCGAGGGTTAAAACTTTTTTTTTTCGCCAAATAGTTCATCGTAAAAGCAGCTACTACTAAAACATTTTAAAACATTTTAAAATGTTTTAAAACATTTCACGCAAAATAACCCATCGTGAAAACGGCTAAAATATAGGATTGCTTTCATTAAATTCCTATTATGACATGTTCAATGTTTACGCATTGTCTTCTCATGCTTGTCCAGCACCACGGAATCCATTCAGAGCGTGTCTTGGAAGTCTGTATGGTGATTGGTAGGGGATAGTTTTATGATCCGTTATTGGTTTTCCAGCTGGTGTTTCTCATGCAGTCATGCTTGAGAGGCAATTAAATATCCATTTGCTAATTTACTATGACATAGTCCATTTCATTATGGTGTTATGCCACCCATGCCATTAATTACGATGAGGCAAGCCCACTTCCGAGCTTATTCCACTACCATATACAAAGCGCGTTCAAAGACCCAGCGACAAGTTATAGTTTTAAGATTTGGTTTTAAGTCATGCTACAAATTTAACAAAGCAAACTTACGGGAAACAGCCACATGTTGTTGTTTCCAGTGATGATTGTTGTTCAACAGGTGGTTGTTTTCAACTGGGAGCAGCCACCTGATTCAACAGACGCAAGTGTGTAGGAACTGAGAAATGTGAGGTCAATGATTGATCATGCCACCCACCACTGTCGGCACGGCTCACGGAGACGGATAACTTACCTGATGATGACGATGAGACCGTCGAACACGTTGAAGCCGTTGCGGATGTACCCGTACAACCCGTCTGCGATCAGCTTCAGCAGCATCTCCAGCGCGAACACCGCCGAGAACACGATGTTGCTCATTTCCACCAATGACGTCAACCACTGCGGCTGGTTGTGGTACTCCACTCCCATACTCAGCGTGTTGATCATGATGGCCAGCAGAATCCCCTTCTGTGTGTACGAGTGATCGATAAAGCTTTTCACGCCGCCGCGAAACCACCGTACCGCGGCGCGGATCGCCCGACAGCGCGGCGGGCGCGGCTCCTCGTCCTCATACTCCTCCGACCAGTACTCCTCGTCCTCCTCGTCGCACGAGTAGTCCTCCGAGGAGCACGACTCCTCCGAGTCGCCGCTCCAGCTGGCGTCGCTGGCCGAGCGAGGCGAGTCGAGCGGGGGCGAGCCGGGCCCGAGCTGCAGCGTCGGCTCGGAGAGCTGCCGGGTGGCCGTCGGAACCCCGGTCACCCCCGAGACCCCCGCCACCCCGTCTACTCCAGCCAGCGCTGGTGGCCGGAGCGGCACCTGCGCCAACTGCGCCGGCAGCGCCGCGCTCAGCGCTCCACTGATGGCCAGGAGCTCCGTGCAGCTCAGCGGACCTCGGTCAGCCGAGCGACACACGCGCGGGAACACCGAGCTCCGCAGCCGCCGGAGCTGCGACTCAGCACGCGAGAGCTCAGCTCTCAGCTGCGGCGACACCGCCTCGACTGTCTCACCGACCGCCGCCGCCGCCGCCGCGCCCAGCCGCTGGATGGGGATGACGACCGGCTTCTTGAAGTCGTAGCTGACGCTCTTGGCGCGTCTCTCCGGCGGTCGGCCAGCGTCGGGAGTCAGTCGACTGCAGAGGATGCCGGGCGGCTGCAGGTGGCTGTCCAGGCCGCGCTCACAGTCCGAGCTGTCCTGCTCCGCCGACACGGACGGCACTAACATCCCGACAGCGGCCGGGTCACAGTCGGGACGCCGCGGCGTGGACAGCGCGTCAACGTCGGACACCTCGGGACTGGCGCGCGGCGCCCACTCGTCCACCTTACTATCACAGCGGAGGTTATTGTTGTCGCGACCGCTCTCGGGGTCATCGGAGCGACGAAAGTCTCGAGCGCCATGGCGGCCGCGTTCGTGGACGCGCACGCGAGTGCCCCTGCGGTCGTCCCCGCGGTCGCCCCCGCGGTCGCCCCTGCGGTCTCCCCCGCGGTCGCCCCTGTGGTCGCCCCTGCGGTCGCCCCCGCGGTCGCCCCCGCGGTCGCCCTCGCGGGTGCCGTCGCGACAGCGGCGTCGACGCAGACTGAAGCGTGCGGGTGGTCTGCGTCGCATGCGCTGCCATCGCGAGCGCAGCCGCCGCCGCAGCCTCCGCCAGAGGTGGGCCACGTAGCGGAGGATCTCGGCGTAGCAGCCGGCGTTCTCCAGGGAGCTGCCCAGCGTGGAGGTGCTCTGGAAGCGCGCGCGCTCGAGACGCATCCGCTCCGTCTCGCGCTTCTTGGTCTCGGAGAACTGGGTGGCGATGACGACCAGGCAGAGGTTGATCATGAAGAAGGCGCCGATCTGCGGAGAGAGGGCGGCTAGAGAAATCGGTGCTTCTGAGCTGGGATGAGCAGACCCGCTGCTAATGTTGTACATTGCGACGCGCAGACGAGGGCTTCTCGCCCACACCAGTCGCACGTTCACAGTGGACGGGTTATCAAACACTTGATTGATTAGCAGCTGACATTTCGGAATGGTATCGCATGGCAACTTGGTTATCAATAACATCGTCAATATCGCTCTAGCAGGTAATGAGGCCGGTGACAGCGTGTCAATGTTCCCGTCTCGTAACACATTACCAGTAGTGTCGTAATCTTGATATGGTTTATATAGCGGTTCGATGGCGAGTGACGTACTATTTGCTGACTATCGATTGGGCCTGTGTAACAGCAGCTGAGTAACCGGTGAGCCTTGTAAGCTCGCATGTAAGCTGAATATAATGACGTACGAGTGGGATGTCTCTGTCGGAGGGCGACACCGCCCGCAAGAAATCCCGGCGCGTCTAGAACTGGCGCTGAAGTTGGGACACAGCTGACGAGACACTACCAGTGCCGGAGGCGGCGGTGACGGTGGTGTAGTACACGGTCCCAAACAACCCACTCAGCACCGCCGTCAGTCGAATCGCATGACACAAAGTGGGAGCTGCTGTACAAGGCTATAGAACAACTGCTGTAGGCCTGTCGGGGGATATAATGACCGGCGATCAGACACATTCAAGACGTGACAGCCCTGTCCGCAGGGACGACGTGTTCGCGACTTTGACATATCGACAACTGCGTCGTCAATCATCGCTATTATCGATGAGGGACCGTCGCAATCGATGAGGGACCGTCGCAATCGACGCAGCAACTGGTTTGCGATAAGTTGGACATGCGATTTGCAGACGTCACTGGCGCTAAATATTGCAATGACGATTGGTGGAACGGACGCAGAGTCGCTAAGTGCGAGTCTTTACTCACGACGATGAGTAGGACGAAGTATATGAAGTCCCAGAAACTGTGGGAGTCCTGTATGTAGTACATGATATCAGTCCAGCCTTCCAAACTGATCACCTGAAAAAGATTGATTTCAGTTATTAGATAGCAATATTGCACTCGGCAACACGTAAGGAGAGGCTGCAGAGGGATTTTATTGGGACACTGGCGAAATTGCGTTCTATATCGAGAACAGTCTGCCATTGCATTCGGCTGAATTTCGGTCAACGGAAACGAGATATTCTGCAGTAAAGTACAAACAGTAAGCACGTCGAGTTTTGCAAAACTCGCTTTCGAGAAAACAGTGGGATGAAACCTCTCTTTCAAAGCTATATGTTAAAGGAAATAATGCTCTCTGCACAGCAAATCGTCCTGACATTGAACGTCACCTGTAACGTGTGGACGATGCTTGTCAGAGGATATCCAATATTTGAGACTGAAACACGAAGATGGACGCAATAATAACCACATAAGGCACACAACTGGAAAATAATTCAGATATAGGAGTAAGTATCAGTGAGATAGTGAGTTACGCCTACATTTAATCAGCAGGATGGCGACTTTGGCCAAGAACACACCAGGCAGTTGGCGACTCACTCCAACAAATCACCCGTAATTTGGCGACTTTTTGGCGACTTTTGCTGCAAACTCACTAGGAAGATGGCGACCCAAGCGAGGCCGATGTTGTCGAACGACATGGCGCCCTGGAAGGGGTTCTTCTCGCCGGCCCGGCACGTCGTGTAGTACTGGTTCCAGTTGACGCACGAGTCGTTGGTGGGCAGGTTCAGACTATTGGGCCGCGCCGGCCCAGCGCACTCCATGTCTGCGGCGGGAGGCGGGTTCGAATCCCGGTGAGCGCACGTTTTTAGCGTATCGATTGGAATACGAACGTTCCCTAGTAGCACACGTTACTTTCACGACGTCGTGACAACGTTTTCACGACGTAATTACGACGTATGAACGTTGTCATGACGTTGTCAACGTTGCCATGACGTTGTGACAACGTTATGTGCTACTAGGGTTTGTAAAGTTGGTTTAGCGGGTCGATACAAAGCAGACTTGTGTAAGTCTAGGTGGCAGTAAGTCAGTGAAGTACAGCACAGGATGGAAAGCGAAATAAGGACGACAATATTGTAAACAAGTCGATATCATATGTGATGACAATTCATTGAGAAACGAGTCCCCAAAAATGCAACCATCGCAGTAGCTGGTCTGAAGACTTTAACTGCCCATACAATTATAAAAATGACTGCACTCTCATCTACACTACCAGAGAAGATTATGTTCTAGGCCGCTGAGTGATGAGTTGTGGGCTTCAGTGTGAGTGATTTGTGGATGATAGTCGGGTCAGTGGCAGCTCTCAAGTCGGAACATTGTGGTAGCCGACCCGACTCCGGCGGAGTCGGACCGAATCCCAATCGTACTGTACGGAAATAGCCGCGGCTCCCTGGCGACGTGATTATTCCCGCGTCTTTACACTGAAAAGTTATGGGATATTGTTTCATATATCATAATTTAGGCCTATGGTCTTTTCAGGACAAGGGATCTGTGAATGGTTATCTTTTACAATAAGATCATGTGTGGTGAAATTAGGGCACGTGAAACAAAGGGAGCGTGCCTAATGCCTATGTACTCTTTTGCAATGTCAAATATATTTTTTTTTGCGGTAAGAAGCTATGTGTTTGATAATTGGATACGATAATATTCACGTCTGGAGCCCCTATTGTATTATTATATTTGGTTTTGCATATTTTTAGTTTCGATATCCATAAACGATCGCCACTATAAACAAAGTAAAGATGTTATCTATAATGGTACATATAAGACTTCCCATACGAACAATGCTAAATGAAAACCGATGCTCTGTTCGGCAGTTGCTATCACATCACACGAGCTGTTTTCTATCGGCCAGCGCTAACGATATATGCTAGCGGTGTAAACGTTAGGGCAATGCTTCTAATGGCGAAAGCTCTCTGGCGAGTACCGATAATCTTATGACGCCATACTGATCTCTGCGAATTTTGAACATCTCAGCAACTAGATTGAATCTGGAGAAATGAAGTAATGGCTGAATTCAGAAAATATGTTCTATAGAGACCTCCACATCAACCACATGGCCGATGTGAGTAGGCACACTTCCTTTCAGTGATGGTGAGCCGCTCGTTTCCTGGCCAGAAATGATTCAGCTCTATCGCCATCACACGCTGCTGTGATGAGATGTGACCGGTTCAGCAAACAGCTCCCATCAGACATCTCGGCTTATTTGCCATATCATTATCATTCAAGCACTCGTAAAACCCGCTGTCTTCTAGCCTTCTCGATTTCTCAAGAGCAGCCCACTCTCATCACACATGTTAACAACAGCGTCCGACCGCCATTGTGTCCGTGTTCTTTGACAATAACGCCGCTCTTGACTGCAGTATCTTTCACAGACGCCAACAGTTAAACGATCTCAGAGATTTTAGGGCGGCTATCTGGCGTTTTTCTCCAGTTCAGATTCCGTCGCTGACTGCGAAGATACTACGACGGCGAGTGTTCGGCTGACGTCTGAAGTCTTATTTCGGCTATCCGCCACCATTTTCGGCACTGCACTGAATAGTACGAGGCCGCGATCTGCCGTCGAATTAAAAACCGACCTAATGACTTGCGGCTGAGTTACGAAACTCTGCGCCTGGCGGGCGAGTAACGACGACGCCACGCCTGTCTTTTTAGGCGTTAGACGCTGCTCGTGATCGATGATCGGTCGTGGAAAGCCGATCCAAAACTGAGCTCGACAGATCGGATCCAGCTAATAGCTATTTCAAACTGGTTCCAGCGGTATGGGAAGATAATATTAACAACAATAAGTATTTTTACCAACTGATGCCAACTCCAACGCGTGCTGAGACAACTTACCAGGCAGCATCATTTCACAATAACTGTGTTTCCGTGGCAAGGGGAATTCCGTTGCCACACGCGCGTGTGGAGTAGTTAATTCACAACATCACGCGATTGTCATGGTGAGTGTGACCGGCACCATTAGGCACGCCGCCATATTTATTTTCATAATGCGAACAGAGCGTGTCCCGAACACTCGGACGGAGATCCTTTCGCTGGTGCTGTGACGCTGTCAACGACCGTCGAAAGACTGCGAACCATAACAAAGATATTTGGCGTAAAAGTAAGCAAGTGGGCAGTTTTGTAACCGATAAGGTTATGCTTTAGTGGAATCAATCGGTTAGCAAAATTTGGGTAATCGAAAAATTTGTGACCGATTTGGTAATCGGTCGGTCAGGCCAATACATTGTTGGACACTTTTCGGTCAGTATAATTATAAACATTTCCCTTTTCGTCACATTTTTACGCATTCTTATTTCTATCCAGCAAATTGATGCTCAATTTGCTCAAAATTCAATCAATTAAATATGAGAACTTGAAATACCACATAATTTATTATATCAAGAAAGAAGATATTACCTACTCACAAGTGTAAGTGAGATCCTTTTAAAATAAGTATTTTAATTTGTATGCATTATGCAATATAATTATTACCTACACCACCGCTACCTACAATTTCAAAATCGTTCAAATTTTGAGCATTTTTGGCTGGTCGATATTTGGTCATCCAAAATGTCTCTAGTTCAGTATCGGATTGGTATTGGTCAGAACATTTTTGGAAAATTACATCACTATTATGCATGCAATACCAATTTCTGGGTGTATATTTTCTGCTAAACAATTAAATTTTCGAAGAACAGCCGCGTGCACTCCATTATCCGGATAGGACATAACTTTCATTTCCAGTCGTAATGAGTCCACATTCGTAACATCCACATTCGTAACATCCTGCCACCATAAAGCGCCAGCACATGCAGGCCACCTGCGCCCTGCTCCGCTGGAATCCGCTCGTATTACGAGATGTTTCAGAGCACGTTCGCGCTACGATCAGGCGACGGATATTGTAGCTGCCATAGAGATCTTATATACATAATATGCTATATTACATAATATGCTATATTATCCCATGTTATAAGATCTCTATGGTAGCTGCCACTTCTCTTCAAACCTACAACATCCACCAAATACACCGACCCACCAAATACATCCACCAAATACATCCACCAATACACCGAAACCTCGCACGTCACGTGACGTCGATGATTTTTTTTAAATACACTTAGTCTAAAAGACCAAACCTTGATGATGAAAAACCTAAACTTAGTCACGATGGATTTCTGAGATCAGGCCCTACGCTAAGCATCGCTTGTTGCATCGCAGGCCCTGACCCCTACCCTGACCCCTGGCCCTGACCCCTACCATCCGAACGGTCAGCCCCGCTCACTGACGTCACCTGGCCTAACAGCCAGCGCCGAAGCGACTCGAACCCGGGCTGCCACCACCGGGAAAGGTCAGAAGCCCAGTGCTCTCCCACTGAGCTACAGGGGCGGCCTAAGCGCTTTCTGAGGCGGACAGCCTCCTCTCAGCGCTCTCGGCTGTCTGGAGGGTCTCATCAGACGGACGTGTGACAGCCTGCCAGCGGTTTATTCCACTCCTCGCCGATCAATTACCGCCGGAGGAGCGACCACCGCTCCGGGCCACTCCCCGGGCCGCTCCGGGCCGCTC
Organism: Semibalanus balanoides; assembly: GCA_014673585.1. Lineage (NCBI taxonomy): Eukaryota > Metazoa > Arthropoda > Thecostraca > Balanomorpha > Balanidae > Semibalanus > Semibalanus balanoides. The sequence goes on along the minus strand of VOPJ01004868.1, from coordinate 151,618 downwards.
CGGGCCGCTCCGAGCCGCTCCGGGCCACTCCGGGCCACTCCGGGTCGCTCCGGGCCGCCGCTCCGGGTCGCTCCGGTTCGCTCCGGGCCGCTCCGGGCCACTCCCCGGGCCGCTCCGGGCGTGGCACGGCTGATACGACATGTCCTCCAACGATTATTGGATTCGATTCGTCGGTCTGTACATCGATTCCCAGTGGGACCGACTGTCGCAAGGTCGTGGTCAGACGTCCGACTGTCCGACTGTCCGGCTGTTCGACCGTCCGTCCGTCGTTCCAGGGGGGGGGGGGAGCGAGATGCAGTCCATTTCGACCGAAGGGGGGGGGGCTGTGTCTGGGCTTGCCGACCGGCTGCTGCTGGTCTGGTCACAGCGGCACGTGTGGCCGTGTGGCGTCTGGTCGGGTCAAAGGTCACGAGATATGCAGCAGTGAAGCGGCACAGGCTCTGTCCCGTAGCATGACAGCGCTGAAGAGATACGAATTAGGGGAAGATGGAACATCAAAGGAGCTGTCGAAGATGAAGGCTGCATAAATGTCTTTGGAAGATTAATTGTAGTTTTGAACAAATTTCGCTTGGCTGGCAGAGTGACATTCGCTAGATTGATCATGTTAAGATGTCGGATGAAGTTTTTAGAAGAGTTACGTTCATGGGTTGAAAGGCTGGAAATGCAACTGTGCTATAAGAAACAGGGAATATTTAAAAGAACGCCCTTTTACAATTTCACAATTTTTTAATCTGATTGGAGAGTTGACATGTGTTGAGTGGCTTCGTCGAAGCTGCAGGACTATCGTCTTATTCTGCGAAACAGCACCTTAACACGTCAGCACTAAACTACAAAAGGGGAGAATCTTTCAGCAGTATGATGCAAGACACACAAAGTTGAACACAATATAGAACCAATCAAAACCGTCTGTCCAATACCGATTCCAACGGTCATTGCGTGCGCACACCGGATAACCGAGTCCCGTGAATACTCCCCCTTTCTCGTCTCTTACCGCCGATTTTGGTTGGCGGCAGGTCTCTACACGTGTGCAGACCGTTATGTTTGGTCAGAGAGCAGATATAATCCTTCTCCTGCTCCGCTGTCCGGTAGTAGAACGCGTAACGACTGATTGACAGAAACCCGGGCCGTCTGTGCACAAATGTGCGCACAGGGACAACGGCAGCCAGATTGACCTGATGTACAGAGCGCCGATCTGGAACAAATGTGACGCAGGGGAACACGGCGCACAGATGACGATGACAGAACGGCGTCTGTGACACAAATGTGACGCACAGTGGGGACACACGCGCACAGATGACTGATGACAGAGCCGGGCCGTTGTGACACAAATGTGCCGCACAGGTAACCGGCGCACAGATGACCTGATGACAGAACCGGCGTCTGTGACAAAATGTGAGCACAGGGTGGACACACGCTCCACAGATAACCTGATGACAGAGCCGGCGTCTGTGGACACAAATTGTGCCCGCAACAGGTGACACACGGCGCACAGAGACCTGATGACAGTGAGCGGGCCGTCTGTGACACAAATGTGACGCAAGGTGACACACGGCGCACAGATGACCTGATGACAGAGCCGGCCGCTGTGACACAATGTGACGCACAGGACACACTGCGCCACAATGACCTGATGACAGAGCCGGCCGTCTGTGGACACAAATGTGACGCACAGGGGACACACGGCGCACAGATGACCTTGATGACAGAACCGGCCGTCTGTGACACAAATGTGCCGCACAGGGGACACACGGCGGCACGATGACCTGATGACAGAACCGGCCGTCTGTGACACAAATTGACGCACAGGTGACACACGGCGCACAGATGACTGATGACCAGAGCCGGCCGTAACTGTGACACAAATGTGACGCCCACAGGGGACACACGGCGCACAGATGACACACATGAAGCGCAAATGACACAACGGTGAGCGGTGACACAAGTGTTCCAAGACTGGATGACTCATTGGTACATACGTAGGTATATGTGTTCGTGACCGCGATCTAGTACACTCGTGACATCACCTACCTGTGTTGACACAAATACACGCGTGATACTTTCGTCACACATGTGATGCACGACACTGGAAATACACACCGTGATGGCGACGTCGACTAAATACCTGGCCAGGACTCCAGCGCTAGAAGAGGCCAACGCTAAGAAGACAGTGTAGGCTGTTCCGCCATACATGTGTGCTGTGCGGCACAGTATATATTCCGGCGTTTAGGCGCTATTGTTCACTAGGCTGGGACGGCTCTTCCCATTGTGCGCCCAAGTCTTACTATTGGGATCTATTCTACAGGGTGTTTCAAAACAACTGACATTCTTATTTTGTCTTTTATATGACAATAACTTTTATATGACATTTTATTTGTCTTTTATATGATAATAAATAGTTGTCAAAACTAATAAAACAGCATATGCCAAAATAGAGGACTTCTGAACAAATTTGAAAAAAAATGTTTCATTCCGATTATTGATATTTTTCATTCCAAAAATTGCATTTGAACATGGAAGACGAAAAATCGGTTTTTACTGGAATGGCTATGCACGTGAACTGAACAGTACTATGCTTTAGCAAATTAATCATAGATAAAATGCCAACATTTAGAAACAACTAACCGTCGCCGAACAGTTTGCGGCCAGACAATGCTAGGGATATTCTAGAGCTAATGATGCGACTCGGCGAAGTGTGTTGAAACGTTTTCTTTTCTGGACAGGAAAGGATCCACGGAATCTCCTTCACGGGCTTTCACCGTGTTGTCAGGGGTAACGGCGGCTGCCGAAGTTAGTTACCAACGCATGGTCTGGACCGTGTCCCTTTATTTACAATAACGATCGATCAGACGTTGAATGCCGTGGCTCTTTCGTGAATATTTTTCGGATGGACTCAAAATTTCTGTCGGAAATTTCCCTCCGCCGGACAGCTGTTATAACTTTTTACGGCCTCATATTCCAAGAGATAATCCAGACTCTTGCTCATCAGGGAAATTCTCTTCCGAAACTTTAACCATTTAGAGAAATTGTTAGTAAATCAACCAATAAAGTTTAAATAAACACATTGTTTTTGTAGATGGTGTATCAAGCATGGGGATTGCAGATTCCCATACTTATGTGTCACGTTGTGAAACATGTGATTTAAGATGGTCGCTGGTATCCTCACTTCTAAAGCTGCTCCTGAACTCGCGGAGTACCTAAATGCGCTCTGCACGGAAAGTCATTTTTTCGTTCATGAAGTTTGGAGGCTTCTTCTTAACAAACAACGCCAATATGCAGGATGAAACATATATATTTCAATTTGCTCAGAAATTCTCTTTTTAAACATATGCTGTTTTATTAGTTTTGACAACTATTTCTCCTCGTAATAGACCAATTAAAAATTTCAGTTGTTATGAAACACTAGTTGAAACACTAGTTTGAAACTGTAGTTACTGGGATGCTTGGATGTGATGAATGAATCTAGCTGATTTTGTGTGGAAACCACGTTTTCCACGTGGCGCAACATGTCTGATCTACTTGACACGGAGTAAACCTAACAAATCGTCTGGGAGGCACCTTGTTATTACTTTGCCTCTCCCTCTCCCCCTTCCTCCCTTCCTACCTCTCCACTTCCTCCCTTCCTCCCTTCCTCCCTTCCTCCCTTCCTCCCTTCCTCCCTTCCTCCCTTCCCCCTTCCCTTCCACTATTCCCTATCCCACCCACTCCCTTCCTCCCTTCCTTCCCTTTCCCCTCTTTTTCCCTTTTTTCCAAATTCTCCACTTCTTCGCTATTTCGCTTCACTCCCTTACCTCCCTTCCCGCTCCTTCCCCCCTCTCCCAACCCCTCACACCTCACACCCGCTGCCGCCCCCTATCCTCCTCCCTCCCCTCCTTCCCTCTCCTCCCTCCCTTTCCTCCCTTCCTCCCTTCCTCCCTTTCCTTCCCTTCACGTCCCTTCCTCCCTTCCTCCCTTCCTCCCCCTTCTCCCTTTCTCCCTCCCCCTTCCTACCTCTCCCTCCCTTCCTCCCTTCCTCCCTCCTCCCTTCCTCCCTTCCTCCCTTCCTCCCTTCCTCTCTTCCTCCCTTCCTCCCTTCCTCCTTCCTCCCTTCCTCCCTCTCTCCCCTCTCTCTCCCTCCCTGACCCACTCTCTCACCCCTTCTTCTTTCCTCTCTCCACCTCTCTCCCTCTCTCCCTCTCCCCTCTCTCCCTTTCCCTCTATCCCTCCTCCTTCTCTCCCTCTCTCCCCCTCCTCTCCCTCTCTCCCTCTCTCCCTCTCTTCCCTCTCTCCCTCTTCTCCCTCTCTCCCTCTCTCCCTCTCTCCCTCTCTCCCTCTCTCCCTGTCTCCCTCTCTCCCTCTCTCTTCCTGAATTCCTCTCCGTCCTGTATGCTGATCCAGCGGAGAATCAGACGCCAGTTAGGACACGGAAAATAGATTGCCGCCCTAATCGAATCGGCGTTTTTCCGGCGGGTTGTAATTAATTGGTCATTAAGCAAGCGGCGGCCGGCCAGGTAGGCACAGCAGGCCTGTAGCGCGGCGCTGTCACGAGTAATGCACACTCTGTACAGGATCAGATCTCCGCCGGCCAGTGGATATACAACAGCTGCGGTCTTGTACTGCACGGCGTCAGATTATATAGGCTACAGTGCTGGGTTGGCAAGTTTAAGCCAGTGCCTGGCTTAAATCGGTGAGACCTGCTGGCATAATTCGATTTAAGCTACACTGGTTTTTATTTAGTGAGTTATACCTATTACATATTAGTAATAAAAGCCACCTACGTTATCTTGTCGTAAAATCAAATGCCATTTTTACATGATCAGTAGATCAAATTAGGTAGGTAGTCAATTATTTGCCTACATTTAATGATCAATCTTCAAAGTTCAAATAAAGTTCAAAATATTGCTTGCTTTACAACCACCAATGATTTATCTGGAGAGAAATCATCTTTAAACAGTATTAACTCATTTAACAAAATTTTGCTGTTTATCAGAATAAGTGACATTCGCAAACAAATTCCTCAGCTTCCCAGTCAACCATGCCATTCTCATCATCACAGCACAAGCCAAAAGTCAGTTCCCTTGTTGCGTGTGATAACCAAAGCACTAACGTCACAACACAATTTTAACACAATTAACACAATTTTTGACAAAACACTAACGTCTTGTTTTCGTTAGCTTTTGCTACCAAATGAGTAAGACCTTCACTCTTCAGTTCTGCACACACTTATATGTCACGAAAACTTTCGGATTGAAGCAATTACCTTAATTTTTAATTATAGGTACAGTCTTAGTGAATGAATTTATATGAAATTATTTTTTTATGAAAATAATATGTTTTTATACATTATACAATAATACATTAATTACATGTGTTGACGGTCAACGGCATATTCTCTCCTCATTGAAACTTAAATTGATGCTGAATTTAAGCCGGCTTTTATTTATTTAAGCCGGTTTAAATCGGCTTAAATTAATTGAAGCCACTGGTTGGTATGAATTCAATTTATGTTAGCCGGCTTTTTCCAACCCTGCTATACAAATATTGCACCCCTTTTTATCCGTGAGGCAGTACTTTGCGCTGCGTTAAACATGTGTTTTCGGTCTCTGAAGGAGCGCAATCAGAAGATGACAATCACAGTTAAATTAATTTCAACTTAATTAATAAATTTTGCATGATGTCACGCATTTGATCATGATCTCTGAAGTGTGACACTGCTTTGCAAGATACTAGGGTGTTTAAGGTGAAAGCTTTCAATCGTTCGTCGAGGACCTGAAGATCAGTACAGACTATACATGATGACATATATTAGCTTTGTTATTTCTGCATCACAGCGTCTGGATATTTATTTCTTCTGGGATTTCGCCGTAACCAACTTTGCTGTATTACTATTGGGCCTTTGAGATCGACCTCTTAACGAAACTTGCCGACCAAGTTTGCTCGTTTGCAGTGGCGGCTCGTGGCCCTCAAGGTACCTGAGGCCCAGAGGGCCAGAACCGATAATTAATAGAAACGGGAAATATTGTTACCGTGATGGCTTCAATAGAGAGACGCTTACTTCGGACTTCCGTCGGTCAGTTTTTTTCCATCGCATTCTTCGAATCTTTTGACCAAAGGACTTCCGCTTTCGATCATGAAATAATCATAAAATCCTCGGCCTTCAGTTCATTCGTTAAAGTCGCAGTGGGAATAATCAGCTCCAGATATCACCACAGTCACAGTTCAAGCATTCACAGACGCAGTTTCACTTACACGGCGTCACACTCCAGAGCAAGCCACACGAAAATGCTGCGACATGCACGATACGCTGGCGACGAACGAGATTGGAATCACCGCGCCAGCTTGTAATGCATTCAGAAAATGAACCATCTGAACATTGCATATCGCGCATGCGCGGCGCCTTGAACTGGAGCTGCGGCCTGCGTCAGGCGAGAAGCGCAAGATTTCTTCAAAATTAGTCGCCACCATGACCATTAGCTGCCAAAACAAGTACGTAATAGGTATCTACAAGTATAGAACATCTTGATTACACATGGTGATGTCTAGCCAGACATTGAATCCGGAGCGTGATCGCTCCAGTGTTTAAAACAATCGTTATAAGACAATCAGTATAAGACAGTCGTACACTGATGCCTGCGGGTTTCAAAATTTGCCTGCTCTTCCTCCCACCTCCTTCCCACCGCCGCGGTCTGCCTGCCAGCCGGCGGCGCTTCGCTGGCAAAAATGCGATTTTTACAAGCATCATTCATGATGAATTTATGTTGAAAATTCTAAACAACATATATGTTTTAAATTCAATAGATCAGTATGTCCCCTTAATTCCATATAACTTCATTGCGTCGCTGCGGACTCTTTAATGAGTGAATAATCGCTTAGAGGCCCAACAGTTTCGGGCCTCAGACGACTTCCATTGCCAGCCATACACGCGGCATCGTCGGTTGCACGGCGTTTGCTCGCTGGTGCCTCGGTAGCTGTAGTAAGCGGGTGGGAAAGTCGCGAGGGCCGGCCGGCGGGCCTCAGTAGCAGGCTCATTGGTTTCGCGAAACTTACGGTTATTATTTAAAAACAGACCGGTCTGGTGGGCTGAGCGGCTCGAAAATTGGTTGGTAGCTATATAAGTTCATGATGAATAATATACATGTAACATGAATGTGAATTATTAATTAATGAGAATAACACATTAACTGCTGCTATTTAACAAATATATTTCCGCGTCTTTCTCAAAAATGACTGGTGAGGCCCGGCCTCAGTTGCCTCCTATGACGAGCCGCCACTGCTCGTTTGTGCTTTTGTTTCTGGAGCGCTCAAATTGAAGTTGGCGAAATGAAATATTGGTGCCGAGTTTAATACTATTATGTGGTCTACCCGCGACCAGCTCAGTACCAATAAATCAAACAATGGTACTGAAATAACCATTAAAAATAACCATGGTATATTTAACAAAATAAATATACCATGGTTTGCATGGTATATTTATTTTGTTTCCAAATGTTTTCTCTTGTGAAAATACAACCACTAACTGCTAACATAAATAAATATAAAGGGTACTTGTAAGATATTTAATTAAATATAGGTGTCCAATGAGCATACTTGGAAATATGTACAACTATTTTTTCGCATAGCAAACGCATAGAAACCATATTTCTGGTTGTAGTCTATCTTTTCTTGCCGACAAAATATATATAAAGTTCACATTTTACAACACATGATATCCGCCGTAATTTCGAGCTTTTAGCTGCAAAGACATTGAACGACTAACAACATTGCACATTCCTGTCTGAAAATACTTCAAATACCAACTAAGGTAGGAACACTGCCAGCTTGAATAACATTAACCAGACCCTGTGGTCATTCTGTCAATACTAAACTGTATACTTTCTATTTAATTACATCTTCTACGCAACAAACAGTCAGTCGTTCACGTTATAACTAACCCATTCTAACATCTCCAAACAAACTCTCTATTTACCTGTCCTACCGCTATACACAACACTCCCATATACATATTTCGCATGCCTTCCACGTATCCACTATTTCCACGCAGCCGGGGGATCTTCGCGCTACGTATGGCATCAGCTACCTCGTCTTCAACCCCACCATGCGTCACTGCTACGCACTCGATAACACTGCTGCCGCTGCCGCTGCCGCTGCCGCGCGAGGGCGGCGCGGCCGGCGTGGCCTGTACAACTCAGGCGGGCTCAAGGCACCTACGACAGGACATGCGACAACGCGCGAGTCACCTCGAGTTCACCACCGACCGAATCTGGTAATAAATCGGCTTCACCTCCGGAAACGAGCGATGCCTGGAAAGCGCAGACACGTTATACATCATACAGACGCTCGGTAGATGTGACACTGAAGCCTTGTTAAGCCCCGCTGAGGTCTTCAGCAGACGTAACACTTTCGCCTTGTTAAGCCCGCTCAAGACTTCAGCAGACGTAACACTTTCGCCTTGTTAAGTCCGCTCAAGACTTCAGCAGACATAACACTTTAGCCTTGTTAATCCCGCTCATACTTCAGCAGAGGTAACTTAAGAGTCTTGTTAAGCCACGCTGAGAACTTCAGCAGAGGCCAGAGTTAAGCTTCACTTAAGATGTAGAAGTGAGCTTTAACTTCTGCCCGGGCTGGGTTAGCTGTTATAGGAGTAGCTGGGTTAGTAGGACTGCACACGAACGTCAGTTAGCGAGTTACAAACGTCACATGCGCTCCTACCTTCGGAGGCTCCGGATTATGGCTGTTATGGTGGTTAGTAAGGAGAGCTACATTCTCCTGATCATTGCCAGTTGTAACTGGAAATATGTTGGTGCCGCGTGCATGATACAAGTTGCTTTTCATCTGATAACTTCACTTTCTCGTTGACATGTGTACTATCATAATATTCATTGATTCTGCATTTGGTTTTATGTGGAAACCGTCTTTGCCCTGCTCCAGCTTGTATATTAGTTCCTTTCGGCTTGCTTAATGCTTATTTCATTAAGCTAGCAAGCAACTTCGTTATTGTTGACGGTCCCACGCATAATTAATCATCCCGTACTCATCCATCAAACCCCAAAACACCAATATGTCGCCGTTTCCCAACACCTGCTCGCGATGCTGCTCTCGTCTGCCGTGCAGACAGTAATATCACGCTGCAGATGGTCGCGTGGCGCAGCCTCCACCGAATCAAAGCACTCGGCAATCAGCCGCAGGGCCGTCACTGGCTGATCGTGCAGCAGAAATCCAGTGGCAGATGACGAATACCGAACCGTGTCGGGCGGCGCGGTCCGTTCAGGCGTGGATGGCCGGCAGCGACAGGGGGGGGGGGGGCATCAGGTGTTCGGTGTCGCCGTCTGGCCTAGGTCATCTGAAGATCAGGGTGAAGGAGACTTTGGTGTCTCGTTTGGAGCCGTTGCAGTGCCGTGTGAGGCTGGGATCTTGCCAATACTGTTCAGGATTACGGATTCGGCGATGTTGATAGATATTAGTGTTACGTTGCGTTGTACAATGCATAGTACATCAAGTAGAAATCAGAGAGATTCTGTCCCTCAGAGTGGAAGATAAGTTTGATAAAGAGAGGGATGCCACTATTACTGCCAACCCAACAAACCGCGGGGAAGTCAATGCCCCATCGAGCGATAACTAGAGGATTCGGGGAGCCGGTAGCTCCGTGGTATGTATTCGGACTTCCACGGAGCAGGCCCCGGGTTCGATTCCCGGTGGTGCCGGTTCCGGGGTTAGCCGCCCGGATCAAATCCCTAGGCTCAGAGAGGAGGGAATCCCCAGGGGGTGTCAACCCCAGGCCCTTCTCCCCCCTCCCCGGCACCATAGTCTCCCAGTAATGGCGCAAGACCGAACTAGATGAAGAAAAAACTAGAGGATTACTGAACTGAAGCACAACTGAACTTGGCGGGATGCCTGTCGCCTAAACAATCAACATATTTTCCTGACGCATAACCAGAGGGTTCGGGAACGTCTCTGCTATCCCCAATTCGGTCCTGTTTTGGCTGCAGTAGATTCTAAAACGTTTCTCCTAAACATCTAACTACCTTGTCTCAGTATGGCTATGAAGATTCCGCCAGACGGTGGCTCGCCAGACCTGCAATCTCTCATCTCTGCCGCCGCGCCGGTCCGTCGTCTCGGTGGTCTGTCTCCTCGTCTCGGTGGTCTGTCTCCTCGTCTCGGTGGTCTGTCTCCTCGTCTCGGATGGTTCTGTCTCCTCGTCTCGGTGGTCTGTCTCCTCGTCTCGGTGGTCTGGTCTCCTCGTCTCTCTTCGTCTCGGTGGTCTGTCTCCTCGTCTCGGTAGTCTGTCTCCTCGTCTCTCCTCGTCTCCGTGGTCTGTCTCCTCGTCTCTCCTCGTCTCCGTGGTCTGTCTCCTCGTCTCGGTGGTATGTCTCCGGGCGGCCGTCACGGCCAATAATACTGTTCCGATCAATGACGGGGACGGCTGGGGTCGGTTACACCCGATACGGAGCCAGCCTTCCATCGCGCCCCTTCGGAGCAGCTGCCGGGGACAGAGAGAGAAGAGAGAGAGAGAGAGAGAGGCTCTGGTCCGATAAAGACACCATGACAGAAGCCTGCAGACAGAGGATACGGCACCTCGGCGCCTCTCCGTTAGCAGCTGGCGGAGAGAGCGAGCGAGAGAGAGAGAGAGAGAGAGAGAGAGAGAGAGAGAGAGAGAGAGAGAGAGAGAGGAGAATGAGAGAGAGAGAGAGAGAGAGAGGAGAAGAGAGTAGAGAGAGAGCGAGAGAGAGAGAGAGAGAGAGAGAGAGAGAGAGAGAGAAGAGAGAGAGAGAGGAGAGAGAGAGAGAGAGAGAGAGAGAGAGAGAGAGGCTCTGGCCTGATATGCCCCCCCTCCAACCCCAGCGGAGCTGTAACATGCAGCGGAGCTGTAACAGACAGCGGGGATCCCGGTGCCTGAGTGCCGGCTATGCCGCTCTTTTCTCCAATGGCGAGATGGGCATTGGACATTTCACATTATTGTCCGTAGAAAATGAGGCACGATAAAATTCGAAACAACTGGGTCCTTTAATCTTTTCAATTTTGAAAGATTTACATTTCTACCCTTCAAAATATTTGCTATAAAAACATTTGACATTCAACATTTTTTTACCAGTTGATTTATTTATGCTGCATACCTCTGGGCCGTTCGGCGCTTCATTTGGACAGTGTATCTCAACAGACCTGTCCTCGTGTGGTCTAAATCACGCCGTCGGTGTCCTGATCTCGCCACTAACGAGTCACCGGAGACGATGCAGAGCCCTGGGAGAGGCCCTGAGCACCGACCGTGGTGTAATAATACCCCGGTGTGGGGCTGACAGCGAGGTATGAGATGGACGGTGTGATAATACCCCGGTGTGGGGTGCACAGCGAGGTATGAGATGGGTGGTGTAATAATACCCCGGTGTGGGGCTGACAGCGAGGTATGAGATGGGCGGTGTAATAATACCCCGGTGTGGGGCTGACAGCGAGGTATGAGATGGGCGGTGTAATAATACCTATTGATAAGCGGTGTGGGGTGCCAAGCGCGGTTAGAAGGATGGCTGGTGTAATAATACTCTCGTGTGGGGCTGTGACGAGCGAAGGTATGGAGATGGGCGGTGCTACAACTATACCCGGTGTGGGGTGCACAGCGCGGTATGAGATGGATGGTGTAATAATACCTCGGTGTGGGGTGCACAGCGTGGTATGAGATGGCTGGTGTAATAATACCCCGGTGTGGGGTGCACAGCGCGGTATGAGTGGCGTGGTGTTGGGTGCAAAGCGCAGTATGAGATGGGTGGTGTAAGTAATACCTCCGGTGTGGGGTGCACTAGACGGTGGTATGAAGATGGGTGGTGTAATAATACCCCGGTGTGGGGCTGACAGCGAGGTATGAGATGGGCGGTGTAATAATACCCCGGTGTGGGGTGCACAGCGCAGTATGAGATGGGTGGTGTAATAATCCCTCGGTGTGGGGTGCACAGCGAGGTATGAGATGGGTGGTGTTGGGTGCACAGCGCAGTATGAGATGGGTGGTGTAATAATACCCCGGTGTGGGGCTGACAGCGAGGTATGAGATGGACGGTGTAATAATACCCCGGTGTGGGGTGCACAGCGTGGTATGAGATGGATGGTGTAATAATAACCCGGTGTGGGGTGCACAGCGCGGTATGAGATGGATGGTGTAATAATACCTCGGTGTGGGGTGCACAGCGTGGTATGAGATGGCTGGTGTAATAATACCCCGGTGTGGGGTGCACAGCGCGGTATGAGATGGCTGGTGTAATAATACCCCGGTGTGGGGTGCACAGCGCGGTATGAGATGGGTGGTGTGGGGTGCACAGCGCAGAATGAGATGGGTGATGTAATAATACCTCGGTGTGGGGTGCACAGCGCGGTATGAGATGGCTGGTGTAATAATACCCCGGTGTGGGGTGCACAGCGCGGTATGAGATGGGTGGTGTCTGGTTCGGGGCAGGTGTGATGGGCTTTTAGTCAGTGAAGGATGGTTTTACAAGCTAGGGTCTAATTATTTGGGATGCTGATTTGTATTTTGACGGCAAATGAAATAATATAAATTTGGTTTTGACACGGAACTAGATATTGGTATTTTTTAAATTGTTTAAGGTTTTATGAAAAGGCTAGGTATTTCGTTGGAGAAGGAGACGGCTTTGTTGCTTTGGAAATTGTAGCTTAACATAGTTTTGTCCCTGAGGGCCTGACTGAGATGGATAACATAATTGAGCTCATGTCAATATGTGGAAAGAAAACTGGGAATGTTGCACTCATGAAAGGCAATATTTAAGATAGTCAATTACCTATTTTCCTTCTTGATAATAAAGGAAAAAAACATAAATTAAATCCATCACGAAGATTATGGCTACCATTTTCGACTACTTTGCTTCTTATGCTTAAGCATTTAGTGTATAATATTGTATTCACAAAGCGATTACAAAGATTACATTTCGAACAAATTACATAGCAGCCGTTTTCACGAAAGACTTAACTTACCGGGCAATTGGGGCGTCTTGGGGGCGATTGGGGCGATTGGGGGTAATTGGTTTAAATGGGGGGATTTGGGTCCGAATTGTGGAATTTTGGCATTTTGGAATAAAGGACATCTTGGACCTAACCTAACACCGTGTCACCTGGCCATAGCTCTAACACTGCAGAGCAGAGCTCTAACACCCCATTTGAACCGAACGCCCCATTCGCTCCGATCGCCCCAAATGCCCCAATAAACCGGTAAATATAGTCCTTCGTGAAAACGACTAGTGACAATTTTCCTAATTATAATATAAAAAACAAAAGGTGAATGAAATAAAAAAAACGCAAGGTCACAATGAAGATAAACATTAGGTGTAGGTACGTTTGGTGCGAGGTCTTGATGCATCGTCAACGTAATGGGTGCACTTGACAAAAATGCTCTCCTTGGCTAAGCTAAACAAGCGCTAAAGCTTCTGGAGGGCAACGGTAGCATTTTAGTCACTCATTAACGTAGTCAGAGTTCGTCATTTCGACAGAAGAACAGACAATTCCACCAGGTTGAACTGGTTTGCCGAGTGTTGTTGGCTGGCTTTGTGATGTTAGTTAGCTATTCGCATCCACACAGGCTTGCCGATATGTGCACTCGCCATTTGTTAGAGTGTTAATGCTACAGGAGGCACAACATACAAACGCGCCTTACGGTGATACACGAACTGTGAAGGAGTAATACGGCTTCACCCTGTGAACAGAGCACGTGTTTAAAGTCGAGTCCGTCCTCCAGCCTGACAAGTATCCTGCTGTGTTTACTTTTCCTAACTGTCCAAGCTAATACCTTTTTACACTGAGTAGTAAACGTCTTAAAAATGGCCTTTGGTCATTGACCTTTCTCAAAAGAATCCCTCGAGGATCCGAGTATGCTTTCATACACCAATAACAGTGCTGATGCTTATCGTTACTAGGTAAATAAGTATAGTTTGAGATCAATGTACAAACAGCGTCAAACGTCTGCTTCAGCATCGTCCAAGCAGTTTTCAATACCATCCAATCAACGTACTATTTTTGACTGGCTACTCTTTACCGTGTGCTTTGTATGACGCACGAAGAAGCTTTGCCGATAATTTAGTATTGACCAAAGCCCTGTGCAAGCGGTTCGTATTTCGTGCTGTGCCGAGTTAATGGTGTATACGATACATGAATATGATACGATGCATGAATATGATACGATACATGAATATGATACGATACATGAATATGATACGATACATGAATATGATACGATGCATGTTATCAAATCATCATGACAGGCAGTGCTTGCCAAAAATAACTTTTAGTTGCTCCTGAGTGAAGACACTGATATTTATTTAATCGAACTTCCAAAAAGTCCTTAGCTAATGTAACCTTTGATGGCTAATGGAATATGCTTCGTAGCGATCTTTTCAATATCTTCTCAATATAGCAGACATGAACACCGGTTTTACTTTGATATATCATTCTGCGATTTATCATGATGGACAAGACACGTCACAGTTCTTTCACAGCTATCGTTTTTTGTTTTCTTCCCAACCATGTTCTATTATCAGAAAGGCTCAGCACTAGCACCGTAACACTAAGTAAGCACAAACTGCTTAACATAAGCGCGTTTTTTAATGTGGCATCACCTTCTCAAACTTGATAACCTATGTCCACCCAGTTCCTGTATGCATTAGCAAGACACTATGAGTACAAATCTAATCAGAAGAAAACAAATCGAGATACAGCCTTCCTTGGAAATGCAAAAAAACAAAACAAAACAAGAGATCACGCCATTTCCGAATCCTTTTCCCCCACCCGTCGTATAGGTGACCGCATCAAGTCACGAGGTCACGGCGCCAGGTCACCGTGTGAGGTCACGGGGTCACGGCGCCAGGTCACGGTACGAGGTCACCGGGAGAGGTCGTAGGGTGACCGCTGTACCACGCCATGCCGCCATTTGTCTGGGCTGCGACAGCCGGTGAGCGGCGGAGCGCTGTGGTCCCCGCTGTGTCTGACGTGGCGGCGCGCTGTGATCTCCGCTGTGTCTGGCGTGGCGGAGCGCTGTAGTCTCCGCTGTGTCTGGCGTGGCGGCGCGCTGTGATCTCCGCTGTCTCTGGCGTGGCGGCGCGCTGTGGTCTCCGCTGTGTCTGGCGTGGCGGCGCGCTGTGGTCTCCACTGTGTCTGGCGTGGCGGAGCGCTGTGGTCTCCGCTGTGTCTGGCGTGGCGGAGCGCTGTGGTCTCCGCTGTGTCTGGCGTGACCCACTGCGGCCTGTGAACGGGTACGCGCCGCGTCTGCTGGTTCGTGACCGGCGGGAACACCTGTTGAATTAGAGATCGGCCCACCGCCGCGCCGCGCCGGCCGGCAGGCTCGCTCGATACCAGCCGTGATCGGTGCGCTGTGTGACGAGGGCGAGGGCGAGGGCGAGGATAGGGCGAGGGCGAGGCGAGGCGAGGGAGAGCGAGCATGTAGGCGAGGCGAGGCGAGGCGAGGCGAGGCGAGCGAGGCGAGGCTGAAGGGTGAGGTGAAGGGCAAGGAGAGGGCAAGGCGAGGGCAAGGCGAGGGCAAGGCGAGAGCAAGGCGAGGGCAAGGCGAGGGCAAGGCGAGGGCAAGGCGAGGGCAAGGCGAGGGCAAGGCGAGGGCAAGGCGAGGGCAAGACGAGAGCAAGGCGAGGGCAAGGCGAGGGCAAGGCGAGGGCAAGGCGAGGCGAGGCGAAGGCGAGGGCGAGGGCGAGGGCGAGGGCGAGGACGAGAATGAGCCCCGGTGGTGAATGCGTGAGGTATGTTCGACACCAGCGTGTCCTGCACAGGAGTTGGGTTTTTGTGCGGGTATGTTAAGCTAGTGTACGTTAAGAAAATAGTCCGAATGTTTTGTATGTATGGCTTTCCGAGGTCAGGACCAGCGCTAAGCATAGCTTGTTGCGCTGGTCCCGACCTCACCAACCGATCTTGCAATTTCTGTTGGCCGGCAGAACTTAGAGACGAAAGTTTTACGTGCCCTACATACCTGGACACGGTCCACCCTGCTCACTGACGTCACCTGGCCTTGAGTGCGACCGCTGCCACTGGCCGCAGGCCATCCCAGTCAGGAGCAAATAGCGAGCGCCGGAGCGACTCGAACCCGGGCTGCCACTACCGGGATATGTCAGAAGTTCAGCACTCTCCCACTGAGCTACAGGGACGGACACTACTGTTCCACTACTTAGGATATGTTCAACTAGATTATGTTCAGCTAGAGAATGTTCAACTAGAGTATGTTCCAATTGTTTCACTGGGGTATGTTCCGTTAGGTGTGGGGCATGTTTTTTGGGTGTAAGGTGTGTTCTTCGGGTGTGGGGTTTACGGAGCCTAGCTGACAGGTGATGATTTGCTCTCAGGGCGTTTGGAACGGGATGTGGCTCCACTTTGATTGTTTTCGGTACTGGTGGAGTTTCACTGGGCATGCGCATGAGTGGATCCACGAGTAATTTGAGTGATCACCCCAGAACTACTGAAATCACCCCAAAATCGACACGTTTCCTGGGTTCAAAGAACATCTTAAAACATTTTACGAGGGAAAGTTGGTTATAAGTTCATATTTTTACAATTATATTCCGCATGCTTTGACGACATGGATCTATGAGATCAGGACCCCACCATACAGAACCTGTTGTCCGTGCCCTAAGCCCTACCAACCAATCGCTTGATTCCTAGTCATCGACATATTGTATTGGCTAAAGCTTAACGTCCCCAACGCAATGACCGATCACGGTCCGCCCGGCTCGCTGGCTTCATCTGACCTTGAACGCGGCCGCTGCCACCGTCCGCAGGTCAATCTCACCAGGAACAAATGGCGATCGCCGAACAAAGCAGCGCTCGAACCTACCTTGCCAGGGTGAGCTAGATTGTAAGCCCAACGCTCCCCAGACTGAGCTACACGGGCAGACACTCATATGTATCTGTATCTAATGTTAATATACAGCGAAATGAATCTCCGGAGTGTTTGTACAAATATGTATTTCTTTATTTTTATGTGATTGTTTTTTAGCCGACCTCTTCTTGAAAATATGAGAAGTGTTTTTTATATTGAATATATTTTAAAACCCAAAATATTAATTTTGGATCACGGATGACTGTAAACTGATTCAAAAAGTTTCGTGAACGAAAATTTTTCCTTTTTGTTGTAAACAACATGTAAAAATCAGATTTTTGAGATGTCATTACAAAATGTAAAAACAGCAAACTTAATATTTTTGATATACTTCTGTCAGATTTTCTACGATTTTCTCGCAATTAACGTGGCTGAATCTGCCGCTGAGTTTTGTGTCCTGCACTGGGATATGGTCTTCACTGAGAAGTGATAACACGTTCTTCAGTGGGGGTATGTTCTTCACTGGGAGACTCTCCTCACTGGAGAGACGTTCAAAGCACATAATTATTCCAGGAATATTCCTATGAATTGCGTGTCCGCTCCTGCATCCCCCCCGAGAAGAATGACTCCACTTATCCCAGCAATTCCCAGCATTTACACGACTAGCGACCACAGTCTCTAGCACTGCCACCGCTAACGCTCCGTAAAGGAAGACACAGTTCCATGACGATGCCGGATTGCAGGTTGGCCACGGTAGATCAACATCTCCCCGGCAGCCTCGGTTGCGCCCGTGGCGTGGCGTGGCGTGGCGTGGCGTGGCGTGGCGTGGCGAGTCGGGGGGCGGGTCGGAGGGGGGACGATGCAGGGAGAGAGTGAAGGGTGCTAAGAATGTGACTCCGCCCAGATCCCGGACGTCCGGTCACAGGCTGGCTGCGGTAAGTAGCCCGCGGTGCCGCTCACGTCAGCGGGAGTCAGTCTGGACGGACCGGAAGTGGCGACGGTCGCCATTTCCGGCGGCCAGGCGAGGTTTGGCGGCCGAGGATCTGTGTCATGTCCCGGCACACACAGTCGCAGGTTCCGGGCCGTCTGGTACGGTCGTTAACCGGCCGATGTTCAGGTCAACGCTGTCGATGTTTGTCCGAGGTTGGCAGCAGCGTTGGAAGAGAGAAGCTCTGATGTGACCGAAGTGGCGCTTCGCTTCACCATATTTTTGGGAAAGTTCATCAGCATTGATACGATACCATGACTGCAAGTGCACAGGCACTCGAGTCAGTTACAGAATCCATGCCTTATTGCGGCGATTATTTTCAATATATTCATGACGACTGAAAACAAAAACTTTGAAAAAATGCATTTGGCCTCACCTTCTCAAAAGCGTTTACGCACTGCATGGGGCTCAAACAACTAGATTCACTTGGGACGGCTTCACTTTCATTACTGGTGAACCAGCCAGCGGCGTGCGTCGCCCCTACTCGGTAGAACCTGGCCGGTCTGGGGGCTTCTATAGTCTGCCCGAGCTGCCCGAGCTGCCCGAGCTGCCCGAGCTGCCGCCAGCCACGCGAAACTGCTGACTCGTCTGCGCTCCGGCCAAAACAGCATTCCGGCGGGGCCCGGACGGCTTGTCCGGGGAGATTAACTCCGGGGCTGTGCCATTCGGCCAGCCCCACCGGAGGACGTATTGGAATGAGCTCAGACGCACGGTGTGCGCGGGAATATTAGTTGGTTTCGTTGGCGTCGTCATGGTAATCACCAATCACAAAATAATCATGATGGTTGGTTCGTCTTATCTTTAATCACCACCCTGTAGCATTGTAGCATCAACCACTGCAAATCATCCAGCAGTATAGCCAGCTTTAATTATTTGCTTTTACACACCAACAACATTTATGAAAACTACGTCGCTCACATGTCGGAAGAAAGCACATCGCGCCAAGACTAATAACTTCTTACGGAAGAATGAATCTGATATATCCCTGAATCGGTCACCGCTCGCGTCACCGCTCCCTGAAACGGTCACCGCTCACGCCACCGTTCCCGGAATTGGTCACCGCTCGCGTCACCGTTTCCCGTCAGCGCAGCCGGCCTATACAGCTGGAGAATGAAGCTGGACATTAGGGAGGGTTCAGACCGGCCAGCTGGCAGTGTGAGCTTGACCTGTAGGGAGGGTTCAGACCGGCCAGCTTGACAGTGAAGCTGACATTAGGGAGGAGTTCAGACGGCCAGCTGGCATGAAGCTGGACCTTAGGGAGGCTTCAGACCGGCCAGCTGACAGTGAGGCTGGACATTTAGGTGAGGGTTCAGACCGGCCATGCTGACAGTGAAGCCTGCGACATTAGGGAGGGTTCAGACCGGCCAGCTGGCAGTGAAGCTGGACTTAGGGAGGGATTCAGACCGGCCAGCTGACAGTGAGCTGTGACATGATAGGGGAGGGTTCAGGACGGCAGCTGGCAGTGAAGCTGTGCGGACATTAGGGACGGTTCAGGACAGCCAGCTGGCAGTGAAGCTGGACCTTAGGGAGGATTCAGACGGCCAGCTGACAGCTGAGGGGCTGGACTTAGGAGGGTCAGACCGGCCAGCTGGCAGCTTTGAAGCTGGACATTAGGGAGGGTTTCTTCAGACCGGGCCAGGTTGGCATGAACCTGGACATTAGGGAGGGTTCAGACCGGCCAGCTGGCAGTGAAGCTGGACATTAGGGAGGGTTCAGACCAGCAATCTGGCTGCCGCCGAGAGCAGCTGAGAGCGGCTCGAAGCTCAGCCCCGGCGATTGATTGGCTGTGGGAGCCGGCAGAGCCCCTGGAGCCCAGGTGCCGCAGGAGCTGTGAGAGCCCAGTCGGCTGATTATTGGGACGGTGGTCCCAATAATCAGCGGACTGTACCGGCAGCTGTGCCTGAGTTCCGCTGTATCAGCAGCTGTACCTGAGTTCCGCTGTACCAGCAGCGGAACTCAGACACGGCGAGAACGGTGGATTGGGCGTACCAGCACTGTACCTGAGTCCGCTTACCAACAGCGACTCAGAACAGGCGAGGAACGGTGGATTGGGCGTTACCAGCAGCTGTACCTGAGTTTCCGTGTATCAGCAGCGGAACTCAGACACGGCGGAGAACGGTGGATTGGGCGTACCAGCAGCTGTACCTGAGTTCCGCTGTATCAGCAGCGGAACTCAGACACGGCGAGAACGGTGGATTGGGCGACAGGAGCACCATTGTAATTCCAGCTAACCAGCACATGATTATTAATCAATGAAAACTTAATGAATAGCACAAGTCTTGCAATAAATGTATACGCGTAATAAATATGATTACCAGTTACGAGTTATTTATAACATATCAGTTAAATTTGATATATTTTGGTCACCCAATGATTCGTCATACTGTATCTTGAACGGTTGCGTTTTAATGCCACCCATTTATTGCCAATGAACTGGTGGCAATTTGTCAACACCAGAGGACAACAACTATGTGGTGATTTAAAGTCCTGTGACACTGCACAGCGACGTTACCTGGTTAACCATCAATAGTTAATGAGCAGAATGCATGGTGCTTACTAAACCAGTAAGACGCCCTAAATGGCGAAGGACAGCGAGTCCGAATAAATCCGCGTCAATTTACACCCCGTCCAACGGAGGTTCGTCTTGTGCAAAGCATGCTTTTTAATTATTTTCGCTATTGTTGTTTTGCCGTCGCAAATAGATCCAAACTTAAATCGAACTTTAAACTAAATTTGGTTTTGACAGTGTTATTTTTAAATTAGCAATTATAAGCATTCAGTTGTAGGCAAAAATTCGTTTTTGGGTGGTATTTAATGGATTGATTGCGGCTTTACAGCGCCAACATTTTATCGTTTAGCACCCTTTGGTTTTGGAAGCATACGGCGGTGCCTAATGAAGGAAATGTTATAGAATCGTCAATAAAATTATTACAGGCAGATTCTTTAACAGTCAAAATACTGCATTTAAACCTCAATTTTGCATGCATTTAGAGACGGTACATGGTCTACAAGATTGGTGTTTGTTTCATCGCTTCACGTCCCATAAGGTGCTGAGCACTGATTAAAATTGTGAAGACGTCATAAACACTATGATTGCGTTATATAGCCAGTAACTTTGCACGTTCCACGCGCCGCTGAATCGACACATAAGTGCATACGCCGGCCGGATCGTTTCTCTTACCGCGTCTTGTGTTTGACCCGTGTCTTTACGACTTTTGGTTGCCGAGATATAGGTCCGGTATTGCAACGTATGTTTTGCAGTAGTTTTCGTGGACGGAACAGGGGGCACTTGCGCAGTGCAGATGGACCCAGAGTTTGACCTGTGCAACATTGCCAGTGGTGTGGTCTTTCCAGCCTCACACCAAATTTTAGCTTTATAGTCCAGCCGTTTCTCAGCTACAAAGCAGGATAATTACTACGTTCTGACACCCCTGAACGCGGCACGTGTCACGCGCATGCTGACCCATCACATGAGAGAAAAACAGCCAAATATCATAATGTCATGAATGGGCTATCAGATGGCGAAAACCGCTTGCTCAAATCGGATGCGGGATTCAAAAGATATTAAGCTTATGACCATGCGTCGCCGGTCTGGCCGGGCCCCGGCCGGCGCCCGGGCCCTGGCCGGAGTCCGCCGCTTATATGTGAGGAAAAAATCTGATACTCCAATGAGGAACTCCGCTTCCGCGTTCGCGCTCGCTCGTAACTAGTGGTGTCAACTGGTTTCCAAAATTTTGGCAACCGAAACACGCTTTTGTTGACCGATTTGGTAATCGGTCGGTCAGGCTTATAAATTTTTGGACACTTTTGGTAAAGCTTAATCTTAACAGCTTCACTTTGTCTGTCACCATTTTTTACACATTCCTTATTTCGTCCAGCAAATTTGATATTACAATTGCTCGAATTCAATAGTCAATGTAAATGTCTTTTGTTGATCTTGCTTGCAGCATCCACTATTTGCTTTGTCCAAAATGTGGTTATTTAGTTTCTTTATGTGCACAATTATAATGTCTTTTTGGAAGCTGTACTCTATGGTTCAACCAATAAGCGTCGCCCGGGGTGCCCAGACCGACAGGCTGCAGTTGTTATACAGAGGCGAGGTATAACCTCGCATTGGTGCGAGGAAAATTATGAGAAATGATGGAGATGAGAGCCACTCATCTGGGCATTCATCTACATCAATCCACATACTTTTCCAAGGTGGTAAATTCCCTTTAGCTGCTGTGCCGGTCAACCCAGTGGGACGCTTATTTTGGAACCAATAGTACTTGTGCTTCTTATGAATCATGATGTTAACAAGGCTATTTTTGGCATTGCGTATGAATAAGTATACTATTTGAAAATCGGTCAAATCTTGAACATTTTTGGCCTCAACAAAAATCGATCAATATTTGGTCAACCAAAATGCCCACTGTTCAGTATTGGATTGGTTTTGTCAGGAAGTTTTGGAAAAATGACATCACTAGTGCTTATGCACAATGCATGGTGCTAACCGCATTTCGTTGATTAAGTGATTACTGCATTCCGCAAAATAATGATCATACATTATTTATGAATGTTGTTTCAGTGCTAATGTACTTCAGCATAAATTCTGTAACTCTTCCTCGGCAGTTTATGATACAATATTTGTCCTCACAAACGTCTTCTCAATAATTGTTAACAAACAAACAGCTAAGTCCTGCAAAATGTTGCCCCAACTACACATAATGCAATTTTCACGTTATGTCCTCTTTCCCTCAGCTCGAGTGAAACTATGCTATCGCTCTCCCTACATTCCTAACGAAGGTGTCAAGGTAACCTGAAGTACCACGCTACCGACTTACCCAGCAAACCTGATCGACACAACACACAGGCCACGTGATAAACGCATCCATCACACCTCCGTCGGCTGCTACCCTATTACCTCGCGTCATAATCATAGGCATAATCACATGAGTCATAGCCAGAGTCGTAGTCCGATGACTCTGACTCCTCCGCGACACTCATGACTCACCCTTCATAAGAGTGGGGCTTCACTGCCAGCTGGCCGGTCTGAACCCTCCCTAATGTCCTATTACCTCGCGTCATAATCACAGGCATAGTCACATGAGTCATAGCCAGAGTCGTAGTTCGATGACTCTGACTCCTCGGCGCCACTCACCCTTCATAGGAGACGTTGGGCGGCATAATCATAGGCATAACCTCGCGTCATAATCACAGGCATAATCACATGAGTCATACCAGAGTCGTAGTCGCATGATTCTGACTCCTGCGCGCCACTTACCCTTCATAGGAGACGTTGGGCGGCAAGGTGAGGAAGCAACGCTGCCGGAGGATGCCCTTCCACAGCTGCACGCCTACGATGCCGAATATGAAGAACACGAAGAAACACAGCAGCAGCACGTTTCCCAACATTGGAAGCGTGTCGAGCAGCAGCATCACGAGGATTCGCATACCTGGAAACACGAGAAACGCCGCGGTGTTAAACTTCCGCAACACACAAGAACACATACCTACATATAGTTATAAACACATATAGGTACATTATTACATACACATTGACATACACATTACACATACATACTTTTTCTTTAAATATACGAATCATGAAGTGCGTATGAATATTATCAAACATCTTATGAACTATTTTCCCCAAAATGGCGAATTGTAGTGACCTTGACCGGGCCTGTTGTCAAGGCACGGCGAAGCGCCTGGGCTTTAGACTGCGTCGCATAGCACGACACCGCCTGGGGCTAAGAGTCGGCAACGATAGTGGGAAGGGGGGGGGGGCAGTCAGGAAGCGACGTGATGGTGAAGAGGTTTGGCACTGAGGCTTCGGTGGTTTTAGCGAACTGCCTCGTTCGTTAGTCTGGTTGCAATGCAGGACATTTCGTTTGTAGTATATATAGCAAGACACGCAAACACAAGCGACAACTATTTCAACCTCGGTAATCCTCGCGAACACCAGTAGGAGGAACTTCAATCAATTACAGCGCAGGTGAGCTCCTCGCTTCAAGCCATTTCACATTGATACAAGCGCAAACTGACTCGAAATTCAGCATATTTCTTACGTTGTACAACATATATAGATACTAATACACACACACCGCTCGCTGCAGTGTGTGCGTCGATAGGTATATCCTCTCCAGTCGGCTACAGGAGGATCTCTGCTCCAGATCCGTGTCCCGATTTAATCTGAGCACGCGCCGCGACCCATTAGTATCACAGGTAGCCCCCGTCCCGGGGAGAGAACGAATGACCGCCACGTAATTACCAAATGGCCAATTAGGTTGGCCGGGATCATCAGACAAATGGTTACTTAGTGGTGCTGCGGGCCGCTGGGGATTGGTCCATTGGTGTAATATGGGAATATGCAGTGTGTGGTGTACCTATAGTGTGCGTTGTGTGAGTCGTGGAGTGTGGTGTGTGGTGTGTGGTGTGTGATGTGTGATGTGTGATGTGTTGTGGTGTGAGGTGTGGTGTGATGTGGTGTGATGTGGTGTGATGTGGTGTGATATGGTGTGATATGGTGTGATGTGGTGTGATGTGGTGTGATGTGGTATGATGTGGTGTAATGTGGTGTGGTGTGGTGTGGTGTGGTGTGGTGTGGTGTGGTGTGGTGTGGTGTGATGTGATTTGGTGTGATGTGGTGTGATGTGGTGTGATGTGGGATGTCAAGTATCGTGCCGTCTGCCCCCATGCTTGTGTGTCCTGTGTGCGGTGTCGCAAGTTTCACGTCCACTTCACAAGTTCCTTGGAAAACACAACGTGATACACCATGGCATTCCTATCTATCATGACGGCTCTGATTGATCTTCACATCCGAGTTCAGCTAAATTAAGGCGCAGAATTAAGTTCTCCCAATTCGTTTATTTGTAATGTGAACTCCAGCTGGGGGTCACCAGGCCGACACCCGCCTTCTTCCCAGAGCTCGCCGGCCGTTGCTGTGCCAGAAGCCAGCGTTTCGAGACCCATATTGGCTAGTCGGTTAGCGCCGTGAGATATGCTCGTGTAGACTCAGCACCAACAATAACCCGGCTATAAATGGGATGGAACTGCAGGCACGCGGACGAGGCAGGTGTTGTGGGAGGCAGCAGGGGCGGACCCGGGGAGGGGCAAGGGGTCAGACTCCCAAAGGTCCTGATACCATGATTTACCCCCCCCCCCAAAAAAAAAAAAAAAAGAGAGAGAGGAAAAAGAAAAAACAAAAATACAAGACGGAAGACGGACATGCAGTGTCTGACGGCGCGCTCTATCTCACCCGTCAACAAGTTATATGCCAATGGATTATCACACGGTCTAGATCCGCCCTTGAGGAGCAGGGTCGGTACAGACCGGCATGGCAAGCGCTTTCGATGTGAGCACCGGTTTTGGTGCGGTTGCTATGCATAATCACTCATATTTGCCACAGCTTTGGTTGAATAATCAGAAGAATCGTGAGAGACTCTCATTGGCCGATCCGGTGATATCAAAGACAAACCCCGTAAAACGACTGAAATTGAATGCAATGGACTTCCCTTTTAAGGAAAATTGGAGCAGCCGTAAATAAGAAAACTATGTTTTAATTTACCTCTTGCACAACTGAGCGAAATGTCATGTTTTTATTGTCCCAGCCTTTCTAGGCTCCCCCCAAAAAAACTATGTTGATCGTCCTGGATCCGCCCGTGGAGTAACACCACTGAATAAGGTATGTCTGTCTGAATCTGTCTGTCTGAATAAGGCCGCCTCATAGTCTCAACGCACTGAAGCACCCCTCCGAAGACCTGTCTGAGTGACGCCGATATTTTTTTATATTTTTTCCGATATTTTTTCGCATTTTTTAAATGTATATTTTAAATATATTTGTGCTCTTCACCAACTTTTAATCATCGCTTTATTAGTATAGGGAATCTTTTACAGTGATCTTTTAAGTATGACAATGCGTGTTGTTTTATCCATGTGACTTCGCCCATTAATGGTTTATCCCGTGGGCGATTATGCCAAATAAATAAATAAATAAAATACTCACTGGGTATGCGGTTGATGGCTCGTAGAGGCCTCAGGACCCGGATCGTCCTGATCGCCGACAGGTCCATATTCTCCACATTATAACAGTACTCAATCATCCTGAAACAACGGGCAAAATCACAGCTTCAAACGCATATCCCATATCAAAACACGCGACGGAACGCCCCGCCAGCGCAGCGAAACACACGACGGGGAGGAATAGTCACAAGATGATTCACAGCTCAACCAGAAGGCAAAAACAGCGCCATTCTCTTCGAACAGCAACGCGGATGTATCTGGCTGACAGTGAAGGATGGAGTGCTGTTCGAGAACAGGAGAGGACACGAGTGAACATGGTACTGCTCTCACACTAACAGCTACTGGGCTCGCTCCAGAGGCCTCCCTTCAGAGGGATCCCTTCAGAGGCCTTCCTTCAGAGGGATCGCTTCAGACAGTGTATTGTCTGGGAAGTTGGCCCAGACTAGTGTTTCTTTCGCCTTCCTTGAAGATGATGACAGCGATGTCTATCGGTTTTGCACCACGATGTGAGAACAGTGGTGATGGGCGGATTCTGGGTGTGGAAAGAAGTTATAAATGTTCTATCATGGCAATGTCAAGCAAAAAAAAAAAAAAAAAATGTTGTGATGATCTTGAAATGGATTAGCTGCAGTAGTAAAATACAACACATGAGACGAATGGCAGCGCTCATGACATACAGCACGGCGCACGCTCACTTTTAAAGCTTTATCTAAGGTTAAACAATGTGGAGCAGATGCCTTTCTTTCATTCCTTGCAGATGTGTGCTATTAGAACTTTGTAACAGGCTGCCGAATCCAGTCGCCATACTTAAACCCATGTCGCCTTAGTTAACCCGCGCCCGACTGGGCCTCTGCATTTCCTTCGCCCGACTGGGGGGGGGGGGTGTTTGAACACCCCCCTAACTCGGCTCCCATGGCACGTAGACCAAAACAAAAGACATTGTTCGAACCGTTATCAAAAATCATTTCGAAGCTATTTATACTTTTTTTCGCTCACGTCAAAACTCAGGTCACTAGAGGTCATCGAAGGTCAAATTGTTCAAGTCTATTAGGACATCCGCTTTCAGAAACCCCAAAATCTCGGAACTAGCTATCCTAGAAACAAACGTTTAAAAAAAACTATCCGCTAGCCATTGACAATTTGCTATTATTGCTTAAATCTCCTCAAAATTGACCTCAGGTCAATAGTTTAGGAGCTCTAAGAGTTCATTCAAGTCAAAAAAGCTGAATTTTGGCATAAATAATTCGTTTAATAACTCTTACCTCAAAAGATAACGCCATACCATGTTTACGCCATCGTATTTTGTCTCGTCAAGGCGCTTTAAAAATAGTCAAATTTGATCCATGTAGGTCAACTTAACAAAATGACCAGGTCAACGGTCAAGTGGTGACCCAAGTAGGTCATGTTTGCAATATCAGTAGATGTGTCTCGACGAGAGACAAACACACTGGTGATAAGTTGCAGTTCTCTCTCTTCATTATGGCGCAGAGTTATTGACGAAAGGTGTTGGTGACCTCGATGACCTCAGATGACCGTTATGTTCCCTGAGCAAACAACCTGCATTGAGATCAATGAACATAATATCATAGAATAAAATATTCCAGAAGGAAAATGGACTGATACGCGAGACAAGAAGCATGATATTTCTCCATTGACTTATAATGGGGAGGTCGCAAACATTGACCCGACCTAAGGTCACGATACAAAACAAAATCCAAATACTCTTGATAGATAATGATCTAATGTAATCCTGAAAGTTTAATATCGATTCCCTTAAAAACTGTAGTTATGGCACGCCACGCACTGTTATATGTAAGGATAGGGTCACTTGACCTGACCTGGTGACCTGACTGACGACACGAAGACTTGAATTTTTCGCAAAATGACCGGAAAGAATGCAAGTGATAGCTTTGCCAATTTGGCGGCGCTTACGGCGCCGGCCGTTTTGTTCGTTTCTTGAAAAACATGAGGGGGGTGTTCAAACAACCCCCCACGTGGGGCGCGGGTTAAAGTAACGTACCTCTAAAACAACTGCCATCTTTCACCGGATGTCCACGCACCATACATGACACTCACAAATAAGACACTATTTATATTCGTTATAGAATCGTTTATTACACGAATGTACGATTATACATTAGCATGTAAAATTTAATCGTTTTCTTCTTGTTCACAGGTTTCGGCCTGCCATCATCACCATTATCACCACCATCATCTGCTCCTTACCCAGCGGCCACTATGAAGAAGTCGAGCCGGTTCCAGCTCTCCGCCAGGTAGGTCCTCTCGCCATACACTCCCATCGCCACCATCTTAATCAGCATCTCCACCAGAAAGTAGGCGTAGATGACGTCATCACCCACCTGGGACAGCCAATCACAGCCAAGGGGTTAGATACAATAGGTACGATGGGTGACGGAATCATGAACCTGGGATAGCCAATCACAGCGAAGGGGCAGTAAGACAGCAAGTATAAACGATGTCATCATCGACCTGCGATAACAATCTCAGTCAGTGTTCAGAGACGATAAAGACAGATGACGTCATCTCCGACTTCTGGCAGCCAATTACAAATAAGTCAGAGTCATGGAAGTTGCAGACGTTGAGGTCTATTAGATAGACTCTACCGCGTAATTAAAGGGAGCAGCCAATAGTTTACCTTTAACATGGGGATTTTAACTGAGGAAGAAGATTTGTAGAGCAGATATAAACATGGGTTGTGGTAAAAGTTTACCTCGCTACGCTAAGTAATATCGACGCAAGATTTGTGAGTCCCTTGTATAATATTTTTTATTGTTGTTGTTGTTGGGGGGGGGGGGTGATTTCGGGGCACGAAACTTCACCCACCACTTTACAACTATTGCTTGCGTTATAAGCAGCCTGCGTATATATGTCTTAGGCCGTCATTATTGTGCGCAATAGCGTCCATATCCAAGCTACCATACGCATGACGTCATACTTTGTCATGAAGTTTGTAATGGCCTCGAATGAGAGTAGAGAACATTTTATTTTTTAGATAGATGTGATCCATCGTAAACAAAATGTATATTTTTTTGTTTGGATTAATTACTGGGTATAGGTTAATTTAAAGTGTTACATATTTCATATGAATTTTTTTTTGTAACAACTGAGGTTAAACAATCGGTTAATCATGATCAACAATTGTTGCACTTTTCAATATTATTTATATCACTGAGAGCGCAAATATGTGTTTTGTATATCGCACCTTAGTAATATAGTTTTATATATTGATCAATAATTTTAGCTATACGTAAGTAAACTGACGAAATAATGCACTTCTTTGTTTTCCGGACGTGACACAGATTGTTCACTTTTATCAGCTTCTCTCGCTGTAATTCAGGGCTTCCGGTGTAGATGCTGTTATTACATCGAATTTCCACCTGACATAGAAGCGTCAGAGCAAAGAACAACTGCCACAACACCTTTTAAATCATTCACGCTTATTCAATTTGCTCACTTACCCAGGAATTTCGCCCAGGCGCCACACCATTAACCATATCCGTTTGGAGACGTCGCCCACATTTTGCCCGTCGTAAAAAATGCAAAACGGCTGCCTGTGCATTAATGCAGTATCCTAATCTAGCTCGCATCCCAGCCAGCCTTATAAAGCGTTTGTTGGCGCCAATGCAGCTCCACTGCCGAATACACCGCCTGAATAACCTAAATCTTAAGATTTACAGGGGACGGCGCCTTTGTAATCGCCTCCAGTTGAAATAGATTCAAGGCGGCGTTATTGTTTCCACCCTCCGTCTGTCTCGTAATATAATATCGGCACTGGCCGTTCGAAAACATGACGCGTAATTTCGGTGCAGCTAAATTAAACGGAGATTTTGGCCGAGGCGCGGAATGGAGAGTTGAGTCGTTGGGGTGCCTTTAAGTCTGCATTACTATAGTGTCGCACTGGACTCGCCGGGAAAACGAACGTTGAACAGGATCTGGGCCTAATGGATGGACCCGGAAGCGGGTCGCAGTGTTTGGTGCCAATTAAAAGTTGCTGCTCTGCTCCGAGAGATAACGGTTGCTATGCATAATCACTCATATCGGAAGTCGGAACTTCAACTGCAAGTACGTCGAAGAGGCCAGGTAGCGCAGCAAGCGAATATGAGGTGGCGCTGGTAGGTGGCGCAGCCAGCACATATGAAAGGTGGCGCTAGAGAGTCCTTTAACGGGAAACGTAAAAAAAATGTAGTCTGCATACATATATCTTCAAGTGGAGCGGACGTGTTAGCACTAGTCCACTCTATGTAAGGTTAAACATTGTCAGGTAGAGCAACGAAGCAATATATATGCAATGAGATACACTGGAGCGTCCTTAATGAGCATAAATGTGTTAAGAAAACCATTTATCAATTTGTATTCCATTGCAACGAATATATGAAAAGAAAGATCCGCTTAACATCAGCTGACATCTGAATGAGGTTTTAGCAGTCCGGAAAATCAAACAGTTTTACCCAGGGATCTCCTACGTATGTGTTCATTAGTTTAAAAAGTACTCAAAAGGTCTATGTTGTGTGATAAAATATGAACAAAAGTTGACATGTAGCCGCAAATATTTGGATTCTGCAGCAAAACTTTGAACTTCTTTCAGGGTCATGGCTTGTTTTAATGCTTCTGTCAACACCATCGGCTCGATACTTTCTCCTCTAAACCATGGACGGGGCTTCATCTACAGTTGCCGTGAGACCATCGCCCCACTAACTTAATGTTTGCACAAAAAAATTGTGTCAGATTTAAATGCATTCTTAGGAGCATTTTCCCAGCTGTGAAGCACCAACGTGACATTGAACCCCGCTAACTTTGTGTTGTTGAAATAGCTCCATGCATGCTCCCAACTGCGTTTTCCCCACAAAGGAATACATGGCTGGCTTCCCGCCTCTATTCTGGCCGAGGGTACTGCACCATGGGCGCCGAATGCCACATTTCGCGCCAATGACCGGCCATCAAAGCGAGCTCTCCGTCGACAGAGGACTCTGTTATTCGCGGTCAGGGCCCGGACATCCAGCGCGGCGGCTCGCTCGCGTGTTCCATTGACGGCGCACCGGCCTATGACTCCATCTGACTGCATCTGTCTGACGTATGTCAAATGGCACAATGACTGAGGTCTGAGCGTCCGCGTGTCATGATCGAACGCGTGATGTGTGCCGACACCGATAGTAGGGAACTAGATGTAGTCATGTGCCGTTCCCGACACCGGGAATAGGGGACTAGATGTAGTCATGTGCCGTTCCTGACACCGGGAAAAGGTTACTAATGTAGTCATGTGCCGTTCCCGACA
>VOPJ01004868.1:0-105509 GCA_014673585.1 Semibalanus balanoides | reverse complement strand
TAGACAAGACATTGACAAGTATTTTGAGAGGTGAAAAATTGAAATCAGAGGTGTACCCGAGGTCACACGAGGTCATCGAATAAAATGTCACAAGGTCACGTGGTCAAGGTCATTCAAGGTCACGCAAAAAAATCAGAAAAAAAAACTTCGTTTAATTGTGAACTCAGCCATACAAGTATTTTTAGCATTTGGTTAAGTCAAATGCAGTCTTTCGGCCTCCGAAAACACCTCTGCAAAGTGACCCTGCAAAATGCCCGAGGCTATAACTCGATAACCTGAGGTCAGATCGTGCTAATATTTCCACAGCTGAATTCAGGACCCAAGATAACCCTTACACCAATTTTGAACAAAAAGTGAGAGATGAACGTGTAATTTGGGATAAAAAATGGTCGAAATGTCGTGGAATGCCCCAGCTATTGCGTTCCAAAGAAGACCACGTAATTAAGACGTCATACAAAGTGTGGGTAACGGCGCCATGGGTGGCGTTACCCACTCTGTCAGAAAGGTGTTGCCCTGGGGCAAATATACAAAACTGAGCTGATCTTTTACCATTAATGAGCAGTTGTACCTAAGTTTGGCATTGTGGCTTACCTCACTGGGTTATTTGGTATTATCTACCCTTTTAAAATATTTTTGTTCATATTGTTCAATTTAATATGTGCAGAGGCTACCAATTCCAGCAAATGAAAATAGCGATAATTCTCATAACAGCAATCCGTACAATACACGTCCAATACAAAAGTAGATATTATGCACACGCTACAGTTGGCATTGTATAAGTGGGAGAGGGAGAGGATAATACCGTCACGGTATGGCAGTATTACCCGTATCGATAGCATAAGAGGGAGAGGGTAATAACGTCACGGTTATGCAGTATTACCCGTATCTGATAGCATAAGAGGGAGAGGGTAAAATACCGTCCACGGTGTGCAGTATTACCCGTAATCGGATAGTATAGTGAGAGGGAAGAGGGTAATAACGGTCACGGTATTGGCAGTATTAACCATCGTATCGGATGTATATAGAGGGAGAGGGTAATACCGTCAGGTATGTGCAGTATTGACCCGTTGATAGTATATATGATGGGAAGAGGGTAATACCAGTCACGGTTGGCAGTATTACCCGTATCGATAGTATAAGTGGGAGAGGGAGAGGGTAATACCGTCACGGTATGGCAGTATTACCCGTATCGATAGTCGATGATAAAAACATGACAGTATCAATCAGTAGCGAATCCTGGTGCTAAATCGTGCTGTAAGACATCAAACATGCCCCAATATACAAGCTAAGCACGGTTTCATCCAAGTTGCACTTCTACACAACTCTAAGTACTGCTTGCAAAACTCGTAATCCTTATAACAGAGGGTATGATTTTCAACGAACGCCGATAGTTATATAACAACTCGGCACAAACTCGGAAAAACGGAAAAACGAACGCAAAAACGGAAGGCGTTCATAATGAGCGGACCCCAGTCGCCAGGGTCTCACCAGCATCCGGGAAGATGCCCTGGATGCTGGGTGAGGCCCGCAGTTCAGACAATAGAGGGTATGACAGGGTTTCCCAGTGGGCGTATCCTGTAGATGATGGCAAACAGCTGGTGATACTTGCTTTATGCTGATTATAGTGATACATATTGAATGTCAACGGCATAGCCAAGATTACAATCATTAAATGAGATGTAACGATCGACAGGAAATATACCTTTTTAGTTTTGGAAATGAAAAAGATTGAATGCCAAAGCCTTTAATAATTAATAGGGGAGAACGGGGCACGTTCTGTCACGGGGCACATTCTGTCAGCGGGGTTTTCTCGTGAACTATCCACCACAGTAGTATTGGCTGTTTCGTAACATATGTTCCTTTGTGCTTGCAATGGCCCGGACTATCAAAGCAACAACATGCCTGCGACCAGATTCGTGTCCAAATAGGAAAAGTTTGTTTCAACAGAAATGTCAAACTTTTTTAGTGAACAAAATTGGGTTAAGTGGCCATTCAAGGAGAAATGTATGGTGTCTTTGAAATGCTGTCATGGGGCGACTCGAAGTCCCAGAAATATTGTGCTGAGCGTTATTCCTGCCTCATTTCTCACGAGTTTTCCAAGTAAAAAACGAAAAAGTGTGACCTGTGTGAGTGGGGAGGTTCTGTCACTGAATCTGTTCATGATTCCTAGTCGTATCGCTTATAAGCGACCATACAAATGATTGCCTGTTATCTACAGATATGGTACGCCACTTCAAGTGTAAAACGAATCGGGTGGTGCGATGCAGTTCACATGATTCGTGCCTTAAGGCCTTTTCTAAGGAATTTTCACTGGGAGGATTTTTACTGACGGATCTAGGCTTTGAGTTTGGAGGCCAAAAGTTTAGCTACGTTTCGTTAGCGAAAAGTTGTTGACCCGGGGAGGGGGGATGGCGTCGGGTCGTCAGCGCAAAGAGTCGTTTAACGGGAGGGGGAGGTGTCGGGGCCTCATTGCAAAAGATTCGATCGCTGGGCCCGTGGATACAGTTTAACTCGTTTTTCTTACCGTTGACTGCGGTGGATCTTTGCGTCCACCGGGGGAGGGGGAATTCAAGACTTTGCGTTGGAAATCCTCCACCCCCAGTTAACATGTTAAAATATGCCCTGATTCGTGCATGGATAACCAAGAAAAACGCAAAAATAAAGTGTTGGGATCGTATATTGCCGTCATTTTCTCTCTATTGATTATGGCGATGAATGAACCGCTCTCTAGCCCGCAGGGATGCCACAATGACCGTCATTGGTGATAACGAAATCGTGCAGAATGTGCATCACCATAGGTTGACAGAAACGTGCCCCGTATGGGACAGGTTTCTGTTTCGGAGAGTCATCCGCCACTTATCGAACACTCTGGTGTCGTTAAACAAAAACTGGAATGCCACTTGAATCTCTAAAGAACGATTTGAAACTATTGATATATGTAACAGTATTGGAAAGTATCAATCACCAATTCTTATAAGTGTGCCCGCCAGGGCCAATTAACAAAAAAGGTGTCAGAACGTGCTCCGGTCTCCCCTATACAAATTAATAACCGCAATTTGTTTTGCGTGATTTTGAGTAACTGCACCTGAGCATCTCATACTTTGGTGAGAGAAACTGACCGGCTACCGGCAGGATACAGGATAACTCACCAATTCACTGTCAGAAATGCAGTTGGCAACCTTAGCATTGTCCAATTTCAGACTGTTGCCGAAGAAGTTTTCTTCAGTTGCTCGTTGAAAACTTCCTTATTCAAATCATTTCAGCACCGTATAATATAATATGCAGTTTGTTGTCATTTCGTTATTGAAACCTGTCGTGTTGTACAGCTACCGATTTGTTTAGCAGGGCGGTTATTCTCATTCCGATGTTATTCCATTTAATAATCATTCATCTAATTGCTTCTCCAAATATATTTCGCTTTGAAGACCCTTCAAATTGTGTTCTGGTGGACATTCCTCCCTGCCGTTATTTTTTACATCGATATTTTTTGACCAATTTGCTCTGTACTGGCTAATATGTTTTCACTAAAGCAGCAGTCTCTGTCTAGATCACAATCAACAGTTGGATCCGCTGCGCACTCTTCAGGCCTCCAACTTGTGACCTTAGCACCGACCTGACATTTGACCTTGACCCGTCTCCCTGGCGGCAGGTTCAAGGTCAAGCTGACGCCGAGTGGTGGGAAGAAGGGCAAGGCGGCCAAGACTGCGGTGCAGTCGTTCCTCGCAGACAAGGCGGCCTCGCCGCGGGAGCGTGACCTCATCAAGTCGGTACGGATGGAGGACGTCACCCGAAACTTCCCCGGTCGGGTCAAGGTCGTTATGCCGCAGGCGGCGCGAGCCAAGAAGAAGTAGACGCTATTCTCCAAGGTGTCCGCCAAGGTCCGAAGTGTCCTCTTGTCGCGCATTGGTCGCCATGCTGTGTCGGCTCTGCTGATTGGTCATTGTGCTGTGTCGGCTCTGCTGATTGGTTGCCATGCTGTGTCGGCTCTGCTGATTGGTCGCAGTGCTGTGACAGCTCTGCTGATTGGTCGCAATGCTGTGTCAGCTCTGCCGATTGGTCGCAATGCTGTGTCAGCTCTGCCGATTGGTCGCAGTGCTGTGTCGGCTCTGCTGATTGGTCGCAGTACTGTGTCGGCTCTGCTGATTGGTCGCAGTGCTGTGTCGGCTCTGCTGATTGGTTGAAGTGCTGTGTCGGCGCTGCTGATTGGTCGCAGCGCTGTGTCGGCTCTGCTGATTGGTCGCCGTGCTGTGTCGGCTCTGCTGATTGGTCGCAGTGTTGTGTCAGCTCTGCTGATTGGTCGCAGTGCTGTGTCGGCTCTGCTGATTGGTTGCAGTGCTGTGCCGGCTGTTCTGATTTGTACGATAGGTCGGTGGTTGTGGTGTCGCGCGTTGGATGCTGCGATGTGGGTGGGTTGTTGTTATATTTGATGTGTAACAATTGTTCTGAGGGCTGACAGTGTGACAGCGTTGTTGACAATGCTGATTTGGGTCCGGGCGAGAATATGGATGGTGGACTGTTTGACTTGTGAGGCCAGCTGTCTGTCAGTCGGTTAATTTGTCAACCGCAGTGATTTTCGGCAGGATTTTCACTTAATGCAACGGCTGGCTGAACAAT
The DNA here is from genome assembly GCA_014673585.1 of Semibalanus balanoides. NCBI lineage: Eukaryota > Metazoa > Arthropoda > Thecostraca > Balanomorpha > Balanidae > Semibalanus > Semibalanus balanoides. The sequence goes on along the minus strand of VOPJ01004868.1, from coordinate 100,895 downwards.
GGTGACTTGATAAATACAATATTTTGTCATTTACATTCATGTGTTTCATGAATGACGGTAATTTCCATTTCATAGCTGAAGTACGGACATTTAGGAACATGAAAAGGTGATTGCATGCGTCTAATCTCAGGTCGCATCTCGTCAGTTGTAGACTATGCTGTTTGTGTGAAGGGAAATGTAATTTTCTGCACACATTTTTGGTGTGATTCGCGACATCGCTGTGTGTGTGTTGCAGGGAATACACTACTGATATTACTTTTGGTATAAATAGTGACTGAAGTCAGCTTTTATTATTCCAAAGCGAAATGGCCTGAAGATCCGAAATCCGTATCAATGAAATGAGATTGTACGCTCACTTTCGACATTTTCTACTTGTCTGTTTTGCCGTCACCAGTGATCTGGACTTGGTCCCCCGTCCTGATTGTTATCTTATGGAGTTGCTTAGTTCCTTACGAAAGAACACTTATCGGCGGTGAACAGCCGACATTCATAGTCTTTTGTTCGGGATGGTTTCTAAATAGAACATGACTGATTTGATTGACGGGATGCACAAAACTGACAGTTCAGTCGCGCAACGTGCGATTGGTGCAGAAATCCCGCTCGTCATGTCCCGGACTGCCAGCCACAGCCGTTTTTCGGAGCCTCGTGCTGACTTTTCACTGTCGTTAACATGTTTCTCACCGATCACTTTGTATTCCGTGGAGCGAAGGCTATGCTGTGCATTAGTTCAGTGATTTAAAAATAAGGGGTAACTACCTCATTTGGGGTAATAGAACCTTCAGGTTGATCAGCTACGTGAGAAAGTAAAGCTGAATCTACAACTAATGATTACGCACAATACTGCTACCTATCTACATCCATCCCAGTTCATGTTTCAGTCACCACATTGTCCCGAAGAGCATACAATCAAGGCTTCATGCCAAATGACCCAGTTTTTTGTTCCGATTAGGTGTTGTGATACGCACGCTGGGAACTACTGCTTTATAATTGTAGACAAAGGCTGTGTTCTGACCGTCACATTCCCGGCGGGAATCCCTGGAATTCCCGGCGGGCATTTTACTCTACTGCAGTTCGGCAATGTACTCTGCATTGGTCGCAGCGTATCTGTCCTTATATTCCTGCCCCTAGATGGCGGTAGCGATAAACGCCTGAAGTTATGCTGTACCGCATAGCTTGAAGCCGGGCGCTGCGAACGCAATAGGAGTGGGGTAAACGAGTCATTCTGGTCATCAAAAGGGCATACCCATACCATTGCCGATAAGAAGCATTGCTTTATTTTTTGTCTCTCTGCTGCTCATGTCTGGGATTCATGTGATGCTGCCTTCCGTCTTCAGTTGAAGTTCCCTATCAGAAAATGGCATGACTATGCAGTGCCGAGTACCGGTTGGTCCTGGTCGGTCGGCCTAGTTGGGTCGGGTTTTCCCCAGCCGAACACCCCCGTATATCCCATTCAATACTCAGATCAGTGTTATTGACTTCACCTGGCATTCAGGAGGCGTAGTCGTTGGCCTGTCACTACTAAACCCTCTCGGGCAGATTCCACATCATCTCTCGTAGAAGCACCGTATGAGTAGTCATGACGCGTACCTTCTGGACAAGTCTCCTACCTGTAGTGTAGGCATTGTCATACAAACTCGCAAAAATATGTTGTTTATTTTATTGTTTATTATTTTTTTATGTTATGTATTTTTTAACACTTTTTTGGGTATAGTGACAAGTGAAAATCTGTTAAAATATAACTGCATTCCGGGTCTACATGATTCGACCAGTCCCTTCGAAATCGGTCACATCGTCCGCACCATAAGCGTAAAACGGTTCAAAATGAAATTAGCAGGGCGTTTTGACATTTCTGCGCTGCGCCTCTAACTATAACATCGGCTTGTTGGTCTAGGCACCAGGTGTATGATTTTCGCTTCGGGTGCGAGAGGTCCGGGGTTCAAATCCTGGACGAGCCTAATGTGAGGTTTTTGAAAGAAAAAAAAAACGTGCTCATTGAACATATAACTGTAAAGACGATATGTTATAACGGATTGAAACTCCGATGTCGGCACTTTGATGTTTCGCGACCACCGTCGATGCTAGCGCCTCTAGCGGATGACGGGGAAAATGATTCGTCATAGGAGATTCGCGCTGAGCGCCCGTCCACTAAGGCTTGCGGGATCGGAAAAAGACCACTTTAGGCCATTTTGCCGTGGTTTTGCAGGAAAGGAAACACCATGTGAGGTGCTGCACATCGATTGCAGACAACTTTAAAATTGGTCGCCACCATCCGGCGGACTCCCATGTACCAACAGTCGGCTCGAGCCTCGCATTAACCCTCGCCGGGTAGCGGGGGTGGAGCCACTTCCCTCGGTTTTTCCCAAATAACTCGAGTAGTTTTTGACCGATCGCGATGAAACTTTCAGTACCCTACTTTGTTGAACAATTTACACATACTCTTGAAAACTTTTAACTTCTAACTTTCATGAACCCGTAACCTATGACCTGTTTTCTTCAAGGTTCATATCAGGCGAAAACTTGGGCGGTTCCGCGTTAGTAGTTAACTGAACTTCAGGTAGTTTAACTGAACTTGGCACAGGTTTGTCTATGTTTTGATAGTGTCATGGCAACGTTATTCACATACATGAGATTATATCGTCCGCAAAAATTTAACTTAACTCTTCAAATTGAGAAAACGTTCACTACTGTACACAAGCGAATCCCGCAGGCCGCAGTTCACACTTCAGCTGCATTTTACCTCCTTACAAAAAAGCAAAGACGCATATTTTGATTTCTCCAATGGATTACATGCATACTACAGGGTTGCATGGGAAACGGATCACATACTTTCAGCGTCTGAAACAAGCGGATATTTGCGTAAATCACGAAGAGAAACACGAAAAAATAACCCCGTACGGTTGTACAGCGGGATGCGCGCCATCCTCTGACCTTTTAGTTCGGTCATCCACCGCCAGGGTTGGCAATAGTCCCCAAATTCGCCGTGAATCCCATCCGTTATACAATAATCCGTGATGTAAGTAAAAGTGAGCTATCAGCGGGATCCAAACAGGTTAGTTTAATACATTGGATCCATGAGCTGATTTGGTCCAATGGCTAGATCGGGCGGGCAGGGTCAGATAATGTGGCCGTCATCGTGATTTGAGTAGGGTTTATTTTAAGTTTTCAGAAATAGTAGGAAAATACGTCCATAGATAAACCACGGCAACTTCTCCGTGGATAAACACAAATAACGGCGCAGAACAAGCACGTGATTTGACTTCGAATTAATATCCGCAACGCAACGATCTTGTGAGAAACAGAAACAAAAATATTTGAGAGCTACAGAAAGATGCAAATTGTTTGCAAATTGTTTTACTAATAGTGACAAATACCAAACTAGAGCTAGTATTGTGGTGGTTCTAATAACGTTATATTTCCTCGCATCTTCAACAAGTTCTTAGGTTAGTAATGTCTTGTATGCGCCACGATCCCTCCCAAATCGATGACGTTTTGATAACATAGCGTGGTTTTTAGCAATCTGATTTCGCATTATTCTGAGAAATAAAGTGTGAATTAGAACCAAATAACTGACATAATTATTTGCTTTTTCCGCATAAATATATATTTTCATGACTTTTTAGTAACATGATAAATAATGTCTAGCTTCTCTCAATCATTTTTGAGCTTTTCTACGTTTTGATAAAGGTGAACTGTTTCCTTTAAGAGCGTGAAACAATTTATAGGCGCCGCATTTTAACCAGCGCATCACTGGGTGAGGGAGGGTGGTTGAACATCCCCCTGCAACTTATCAAGATTACAAAAAACGGCGGCGCGTAGCTTCGCCAAATCTTGTCTGCTTTAGAATTTATTCATTTTACACCTTGTTTTAAAATTTGTGTTTCGTGTTGGATCGGGTCAGGTCAAGTGACCCCACCTCCAAAAAGTTCGGGGTCGTGCCATGAGCACAGTTTCTGAGGGATCGATATGATTTTTTCATAATTGCATGAGGCTATCAATATCTACACAACTTTTATCTCGTAATTTCCATATTGATGGCCTGAGTTCGGATCAATTTCGTGAGCTCCCATTATTAGTCAATGGATGAATATGCAAATTTCGAGGATATGCATGATATCAGTTCAATTTCTTCTTGATAATGTTATAATAGGATATTATTGATGATCCAAGTGCAGGTTTTGTTCAGTGATCCGTACTTGGTCATCTCAGGTCATCCGAGGTCACTAACACTTTTTCGACAATATCTCTTGACATAGTGAAGATAGAGAAGCGAAACTGGCACCAATATGTTTTTCCCGTCTAGACACGTCTCCTAACCTGCAACATAACCTACTTGGGTCACTATTTGACCTTTAGCTGAGGTCGAATTGTATTAAGTTGACCTTTACAAGTCACCATATATATGTTGGAAGCGGCTTGACGAGATAAACATGATGATGTCAAAACCACCGCCGTTATTTTATTTGTTAAAGGGATGTTTCCATGACAAATCAAATATTTTCATGACAAATCGAATTGTGTTTGTCCCATCGAAATCGATTTAGTGGTTCTCGAGATCTAGGGAAGGGGGTGGGCAGAATCTGCCTCCCGCAGGTTATGCGTAATTTTGGCCGCTCGCAGGGAATAGGGCTAAAGATAAATATTTTCCTTTGGATTTGTTTTTTCTGTGTTATCTTATGCAACATGTATTTTGGTCAATTGATCTAGAATACATTTTGAAATGAATTAACAACTTTTTTATTTTTATTTTTTTGTTGAAAATTTAAGAAGCAAATATTTTTCTTTTGGAGTGAATGGCAGGTATTTCCACCAATATTGGGAGCACGACATATTTAACGCCTTTGTTTTAATATGTTCAGCGTTCAATAATCAATAATGACAACAACTTTCGATAGTTTTGCGAAATATCAAGTGTGTGGGCGACCACCGAAGTGATGAGCAATTTTCGTACCCTTAACTTGAAGTGATAACATGAGGGTTGAGTTAAGTAGACCAATGTCAGTAAAAAGTACGTTATCACAGCATTTTTGCGTTGTTATATTCAAATACTGCAAGCGAAATGCCTGCATTAGCATTAACATTAGCAAACAGGAACGTTAAACAATAGATTGCTTCTACGAACTACCAATGGTAAGGACGACCGAACTGAAGAGCAATTTTCGAACACTTCTTATGAATTGAAAAGTACCTTCAAATGTGACTTCCCGATACCGTTGTTTTCAGCATGGGACGCTTAAGCTAACTTTGGTTAGAGACATTTAAATGCTTAAAGTGTGTAAATTTACATATAAGTTTGTCAGTTCTCCCAATGTAAAGTGCTATCTCCATTTGTTGGTGGGGGGGAAAAGATGTCTCGGAGCCAATATTTGTATTTCCCTTTAATTTCAGCTTTGGAGCTTCGGAGAAAAATATCAAGTGGACGTACGGGATATATCAAATTTCATCTTCGGCTTGTTTAACAGAATAGCACCGTGTAATCATGGTGAGATCGAAATGTTCTGGGAGGACAAGACTGTCAATTCTGACCGAAGGCTAAAATTGGTTGTGTCAACCAGAATGGGGCCGAGTCCTCCAGCTCTTTTTTGTGTGAATTAAGAAAGGAAAGAGTCGAAAAAAGGCTTTCCGCTATCAGTAATATCTGATAGTCACTACAATGCAAAATATCTACTCTTGGGAAAATTTCCCTTGAAGAGCAACATTGCAAATGGCACGACTTAATAGCAGTATTTGTCTATCTTAGATGACAGACGTTACTTATATCTTCTAGCAGCAATACACTTAAGATATGATGATGTGTAGGCACAATAGGCATCTCATGATATTATACCTATAATTTTAATACACTTACACAGAATATAAGTTTAAATTACCTTGATAAAGGAAAATTGCCAACTCGCGGGCCAATATATAGTTTTTGGTGTGTATCGATAGAATAAGCGTGTCCGATTTCACCAGCAAAGTCTGGTTCCCGAAACTCCGCCATTAGATCAAAAAATACATTTGAACCTGCAATGATTGGCAATCATTCGTAAAATTGGAGTCGCCTCCCCACTTTTTGAATCACTTCTATGCGGACTATAAATTCATTTCAAATATTGCAAATTCAACATCACCATTCCGTCAGTGCATTTAATATTATAAATTGCGTTCCCAGTAGCCAGTTAATGAAAATAGTCGACACAATCCTAGCTTCTTTTTAACACAATAAACAGCAAGAATGCTATGGCTCGCACTTTCGGCCGGTAAAAGTTCAGGATCGACGGTAACTTATAACACAGATAGTACTTTGCCCAAGGGTCAAGTCTTCGGCGAGATTTGTACGTTTCGCTTTGGGGCAAGCGCTACTTTGGACACATAACAGTCTGCCACCCTAACTTTGACAGTCCCGAGAGGGAGACAGAGAGGCACCTATCTGAATTTAGATGAGCTGAACACAAGATGGTGACAAACGTCTTTGGACGTCAGAAATAAATACAGCAACGCTTGATGCGCACTATTTACTTTAGGGTAAGTATTTGAGCAAAAGCGATACATATTAATTATTCCCACCATATCATGGAGTATCTCGCGCCTTTAGAAAATCCCTCGGAAGGTTGGCACTATCCCCTTTAAGTAACAATTCAAATTTAAATGCGCCAGTTGTCATATAGCATCTGATGGATATACCTGGCCTGCTGAGGAGGAATACGAGATAATTTATTACAAAATAATGGCACTGGAGGATCGGTATATGACGTAAATCGGAAAGAGTTATGGGCTAATTTCTTATAAATTCATACCTTGTGTTGGCGTATTGGTTTAGCGGGCTTATCAGAAATCTCTACTTTGAGGAACAAATTGTTCAAACGACTACAACAATTACCATGTCACGATTTAAAAACAGGGTGTTAGTTAGCTTGCATTCAATATAACTGCCTCTATAAAATCAAATCTCCTGGTCTCCTGGTTGGCAGTTCATGTGCAAATAAAAGCTGCTGATAAAGTAAAAAACGACTGATTTACAGCTGTGCGCATTTAAAATAATATAAATTTCGATACATTTGCTTAGACTAATGCAAAATTTAACGCAAAATTGCGCTCATAATAAGCAACAATGTCATTTAATTTAATTTGCAATTCAAATATACAAATAAGAAGATATGAAATGTAGGATACAGCTTCGACTTCAGTCACAATTATACGTTGCTTGGCGTCTTTTGCTCTTAGAGCCATGAAAGAAGTGCATTTTTCCGGCGCGCTGTAAAACAGTTGATATTGCGATATGGGTGAGAGCAGTAACAGTAACTGGCTGTCGGATTTTGACGATGATTTGGTCACCTATCGAGGCCTCTTCAGCCACAACATAGGCAAGAACTTCTCTTGAACTGGGAGGTAAGCCCGGTCCCCTCGTCGCCAACGTCCTGGTCTTATCTCTCCCCCGGTTCTCCCAAAGCTCGCTCGGTCAGCATAAGTCGCTTCAGAATAATTATTTCATAATCCGAATGTGAGGACGTTAGGCATATTCGCGTAAATCTGTGTCTATTATTTAACGCTTTCTGGCTTTGTGCACGAAAGGTGCTCGTGATTATTTTCAAAGTTCTCTAATATTGCGCCACCTAACGTGTACTATACTATAGAAGGGAAAGTGTGCCACCTCGCATTGGTATTGGTGGAAGTTGTTTGACACTGAGTCTGTATCGAGTATCACTTATTTTCTGAAACTTTAGCTATGCAGCTCATTTCCCCTGATTGCACTATAGTTTGTCTGAGATGTTCCAAAACGTTCGCAAGATTCTCGGCGAGAACAATTGTTCGCCAAAGAGGATTCGCTAACTTAAACCTAAGAGAGATTTGCATCTTCTGTTTATTTTCATTGGTGCGCCATTGTAGGTAATCATCTTCGTACTGCTGTTTCATAAAGTGCGATCGTCTTAATGAGGTTTGAAACAAAAACAAAGCACAACACAGTAATATAAGTACACATTCAACTTCAGGGGGCTCACAAACGAGAATTTTATCGTAATCAAGCATGCATCAACAATACTTCTTACCGTAATAGAAAATACATTGAACATTTCAAAAGACTCGGCACAACCTCCCCTTAAAGGGATACTCACTAGTAATCTATTTTCCACAAGCGAATGGAGCGATTACTTGAAATCGATCTTACAAGACCAAGACTAATAGATATTGTAGATTCTCTCACATTGCACCCAGAAAGTCTGATTGCAATGTCCGTTTAATCAAACGTTCGAGTCTGGACCGCGCGGTGGCTCACATTTCGGACACCAAAATAAAGAAGACAGGGAGGCAACCGAAGTCGCTATGAGCTGTGTGATTTCAGATTATACTTCTCACCGAGGACTGTCGACAAAACCACTTGTGAGAGATCTAATATGTACAAAGCTGGGGGAGAGCAGAAAGGACTAGGGGCAGACTGATACGAGTTATTAATCATGATAAGGGTTTTTGGTTTTCCTCTTGTACATACAGCACTATCCCTTGTTGCGATGGACTTATTCGCAACACTCACCTTATGCATAAGTTACCCCCTATGCAGTACCTCTTCTAAAGGGAAAGAATCACCTTTCCCTACTCTGAAAAGAGCTTTTACCTGACTTGGAAACCGATAAGGCCAAGACTAAGATATGACTTGTAACACTTTTACAATTTGCAAAACCAAACTTTTCCAGCCGAAGAGTTATTCACTTTTAAGTTGAGAGGGTTCCACACTTTAACGACCCGGTTACTGTACAAAGTACCCTTTGTCCTTCATCAATCTGTGGGCTTTGTACCGTATTGCTTTTTTATTAACGCAATGCGAGTGAAATATTTTTTTGGCCGTTCTCGACTTGTTGTGAATCAATAGATCGCCCTCGGACTGACATCTACAGGTAACATGCCATGTACACTAAAAAGGTAACGTGTAGCACACGTTTGTCTTTCAACGTATTGTGTAGCGTACAAGGACCTTGTATACAACATTCCCCTGGAGTCTCAAAATTCCTATCCGACGGTTTTGGTACTTGTGTGTACCGAGCGACAACCCTCCTGTCACAGAACCAGTAGCGACGAAACGTCAAAATTGTTAGCTGCTTTCAGCTTCTTGGCAATTTTAACTTCATTTCCGTGGTCTATGACTGTTTAACTGTAGGGAGTACCCGTGGAAGGAGGACGACGTCTGTTAGTGACTTTCACTAAAGCACACAAGTGAGCACTTTTTTCCAAAGCTTAATACAAGTATAGAATCACCAAGGAATATCAGCTTTTATATTTAATTAATAAATTTAAAATAACATCATTCATCATACGAAGCCTAAAGAAACTATTGCTTTAACCGCAGATACCAAGGTAAATTGATTCTCCCTTAAAGGAGTGTGCCTACTCTCTTTTTGAGAAATGTCAAATATATTTATTACGGTAAGACTACTTGCTTGATTATTGTCTACGAACAAAATTACGGTGCTGAGCCCCTTTAGTTGAAAATCTTTTACTTTCCGTTCTGTTTTGCATTTTGTTTCGTTTCACACACCTCAAAAAACGATCGATCCTATAAACTGGCACGTAGCGCAAATTTTACCTAAATGGCGCACTGGCCGCAGAGCTAACAAATATATGTAAGCGTTGTAATTTCAAGAGCAATGCTTCTAGTGCGAAAGCTCTCCTGGCGACTATTGATAAGATTAATATCTACGACCAGACATGTTATTACCCGACTTTGGAACAGTCTCAGCAACTAAAGGTGATTCTGGGGAAATTAACTAATGCTAAATTCAGAAAACTATGTTCTACAGACTAGTGGTCCCACAACCCCACATCGACCAATGTATAGGCCACAACTCCTTTCAAACAGATGCACAATGTGTACTGTCATCCGAATGCATTTAAACTGGCACGAGCAAAGTTCACACTCACGGCTGAGCTCTTCATTCTCCGCTAATCCTCGTCTCAGTTCTCCAACACCACTCACCTGCGCCCGCGCTCTTACTATCTCGCCTAACCCTCATCTCAGTTCTCCATACACCTGTCACCTGAGGCCTGCGCTCTTCATTGTCGCTATCCTCTCTCAGTTCTCCCTATCCGACACCTACGTACTCCTCTCACTGCAGCTTTCCTCTCTCACTCCTCTCACTGCAGCTTTCCTCTCTCACTCCTCTCACTGCAGCTGTCCTCTCGGCGGCGGCGTGACATTCGCCGGCGCGTCTTCTTCTTCTGTGCTGTCACCTCACTGGTGCTGCTGCTGCCGCCGGCTCTCGTGGTCCTCGCAGCGGTCCGGTGTGCCTCCCGACCGGACTCGACTCTAGCTCTGGTGGCCTATGCGCTGTTCGCTCTAGCAGGTGAGTGCTACTGACGAAAGGCGGATCATAATGTATCGGCAGGAGTTACTGTACCCATTAGGCTACCGTTTGCGTAACAATTTGAAGTAAGGTGTGGGCGGCAGTTGTCCGATGCTCCTGCTCATGTGTGACGGTTTTCTATAGGCCTGGTACCCTACCAATAATTTTACATTTTAGCATTAGGCCTATGGCGTTGCACGGGAAGAATGGCCTTACAAGCTCTCAAGTTAGCATTGGAGCCCTACCAATCATTTTCAGACAATGATGTCCCTGCCGACGCTATTCCATCAAATTTCTGATCGGTACCCATAGAGGCATTCCTCCTGTTCCGACCTAAGTCCTGTTTTCTCACATTGTGTTGAATAAGCAATACCGGTATCTGCTGGCTTTTTCGGTGTTTGATAGCGTTATAAGACGGAACAGAGAAGAGTGGAACGAAAGTCTAGCTCAAAATATTTCCTTGTGGATTGGACTAGATCATCTTCAGCTGTTGATTCTCAGGTGTTGATACTCTATGGGTACCGACCGTGTGTGATGTGTTGCTGTGTCTCCTGTGTTTCAGTGTTGGGTATCTGCTACGTGTGTTGGCGAGGTGTCGCCATCTGTCGGGCGGTCCGCCGGTCTGCGCGGGTCTACAGGGCCGAACAGCCCGACACATCCACAGTCGACGATGAGTCACCACTGCTGAGTCCCTCGTCTCTACCATGTGTCTATCCACCGGCCCCGCTGCTGTCAATATTACCACCGCCGCCGCCGCCACCAGCGCCACCACTGCTTCCGCTGCCGCCTCCTTCGCTGCCTCCGCCGCCGGCGCCGCCGACCTGTCTGTTGATCGGCCACCAGCCGCCCGTCAGACTGCCCCAGCCGGTCTCCACCACAGCTCGACCAATCCTGGCGCAGCCCTGCGGTCAGGCCCCGCCCACTGCCGCGACCTCCGGACGGCGGTCACCGATAGGTGGCAGCACCAGCAGCCACTCGGGTTAGAATGATGTTGCGCCGTCAAATAAAGGATATGAGGCATAGTTTTTCGTTGGATTGAAAACTGTATGATGCGAGAGAGTTCTTTTCGTGTAAGGTCTTATGGTTATTCTGTAAGCTGTTCTGTTAATTGTTTATTTACGATAGCTTTGAAATATTTGCATACCTATACATTTGTATGAATTTATTTTCCCGTCCGTATATCGTCTTTACGGTTATCTGCTTCTTCGTCATGCAATTCCAAAGAATGCTAACAGTACAGTTTTGTATTTCGTGTGTCTACAAAATAATTAACAAAGCAGCACGATGACGATGTTCGCGTACACAGTAATTAACACCGTCATTACAACAGTCTCCTAGCGAAATATAGTTAATTTTAGAATTAACACGGTGGTCACACCGCTGGAACACTGGACCACTGAGTGATCACGGAGGAGAATAACTAAACACCCTGTAAATACACCAACGCCGCCGCCTACGGAACACTTTACAAAAATATCCACATGTATTTACACGCACATGCTGATGCATTCGCACAGACGTCCACTCGCTCGGCATATGGAGAGGGTGGGTCCACCTGGGGCTCTATCACTCTACCACATTCTACCGGCACGGGGACCGGTAGCTGCCGACCAGCGCGACCGGCACGGAACTGATCTGAGATGCAGGTACAACGTAACCCTAGAGGACCCGTGGAACAAAACGAAATGGTCTCGCGTGCGCGTGTGATGCCTCGCCTCTCCGTGTGCGCCGTCCGCCGGTTCACGTTACCTGAGGAAGCGACTAGAGGGGACGGCGGGCGCCAGGCGCCGCTAGCAACACCTCCCCAGACTCTACATCGGGACAGCTGGGTCGCGCACTCACGCACGCACGCACGCACACGACATAACACGGCTTGTACCTTGGCGCAGCGGCGCCCGTAGGCGGCGCGGACACGCATACACGCAGGCGGGGAACACCACATAGGGCAGCACGCACACATGCACACATAGCGAGGTCTCATCGAAAGATAGCGGCGTTTGGTGATGGAGCGCGGAGCACTCACGCACCCTGACCGGAACGATGTCCCCTCTCAACCGAGGCTCACGCGCACATACACGGAATATATCGAAACTATCTACAGGGCGCATAGCATAATCCATCTATAGTGGTGCGCGCGCGCGTGCACGCTTCGTATTGAGCTTATCCGCCCCCGCGGTGGACGTCGCGTGATAAGTTAATACCAAATAGGAACTGGTGTGCCCTCTGTAGGTATGTATGCGTGATATATGTAGGTCTACGTGTTTGTATGTTTGTACGTGTGTGCGTGTGTTATGTGATTGCGTGAATGATATGTGTGTGTGTCTCTGTCTTTGTCTGTCTGTGCGTATGGTGTTTGTTTGTGTGTGTGTTTGTTTGTGTGTTTGTGTGACGTGGGTGCCGGCCGCGCTCGGGTCTGGCCCGGATCTGGAAGACGGACGGCGGTGGCGGTCACAGGTCCGCCGCTCCCTCCCTCTGTCCCTTTATAGACCACGCTCAGAGCGTTGTGTCTCTCTGCGTCTATCACACACTTGGGTCCGTAGGTGGCGGCGTGGCGTCAGCCGTGGCGGGGCCGACCGCAGCGTCCTGCACTGCTCGGCAGTGACGGACTGAGGCGGCTGCGCCCCTCCACGTGCCAGCGCCGGTCCGGCTGGTCCCTGCTGGCTGCGCCGTGACTGATGATTCAGCCCGAGTCCAGTGGCCAGCCTTCTGAGCGCGTTGGAATGTGTTCACGCTGGCCAGCGGCCGGGCGGGCTGGCCAGCCGCTCAGGTGACGGCGCTCCAGTGAAGTCGTACACGGCAGCGGCCGGCGGCCGGGGCACAGGCGGCTCGTGCGCGGTCGGATCCTGCCGGGCTCGCCGGTAGCCGTGGGCCAGCAGACTACGCTCATGAGCACCGCTAAAGCCGGCCTCGTACGCGCGGCTCACCTCCGGCCGCGAGCGCAGCAGCTCCATGTCAAAGTTGGTCAAGTTGAGGCCGCCGCGGGCTTCAGAGATGTGGGCTGGCTCGCTGCGGTAGTCGCGAGCTAACAGCGCCCTGATATGGCCCAGCTGAGAGGAGTGGCCGTAAGCGGGACCTGGCGACGGTGCCTCGGTACAGCAGAGCGATGGGTCGTACCCCATCCTGGGCGAGTCCATCCTCAGGTCTGTCGCTGCAGACGCCCCCATCCTGGGCGAGTCCATCCTCAGGTCTGTCGCTTCAGACGCTTCGTAGCTGCGCTCGGCGGCCTGCGGGGGCGAGTCCAAGTTGAAGCCGAGGGTCGGCGGCGGCGAGCGCTTCGCGACGGTCGCGGACGAGTCCATGTTGTAGTCCGGGGGCGGCGCGTCGAAGTCGCGGTCGGGGGCTGCCGCGGCAGGGTTCATGTCGGGGCGGGCCGGTGTGGCCGGGCCGGGTGCCGAAGCGTCGTGCGGAGGTCGCGGCGACGCTCGGCTGGGACCCGGCTCGGCCCAGCCCAGCGCGGGTCATTCCTTGTACGGGTGCCCCGGTGAACTGGCGGCGGTGTACTGCGGGGAGGTGACCAGCGGCAGCGGCGAGGACAGCGGCGGCGAGATGGGCGACGGCAGCGAGTGCGGCGACGGCACCGAGCCGCCAGAGTTGGCCGACGAGTAGGCCGGGAACGATGGCTGTGGCGAGCCCATCGATGCCGTGGGCGTACTGATCCGCTTCTGCTTCTGTCTACTGTAACAAAGGCGAGGTTACTCGTAAACGGCACAGGCGTGCTGGCTAGCATTGTGATATAAGGCGATCAGCAGGGCAAGCCGATTACATGGCCAGTGTACGTTTCATTAGCAAATGATGCAGTTGTTTCCATTCTGGATTACTTTGCAAAATGCATCGGCGCCATTTTGATGAGCCATGAACATAAACAATTCATTATTCTCAGCATAAATGATAAAGAATACACTCAGCATGCAAATATTAATTTCATAAAAGCGCTTATGTGCAGCTCTCTGTACAGCACGATGGCAATAACTTATTCTGACACAATTATACCTCCCACCATTGACCAAGCTAATTGGTGTCAGTAGTGGAACAGACTACCAGTTAAGCTGCACACAACTCTCTGTTTAAGCCCCAGAGCACACATGGCATGCACTGACAGCGCACAGGCAGGTGAGGCGGACGTTCGCGGTGTGCTTACCGGTTGCAGAACCAGACGCGAACCACCTCCTTCTCCATGCAGAGCGAGCGGCCGAGCATGGAGATCTCCTCGGAGGTGGGTTTCGGGTTGTGCAGGAAGGCCCGCTCGAGCGCCACGCGCACGCCCGTCTCGATCGACGTGCGCTTCTTCCGGCGGCGACCCATCGCGTCGGCCGTGCTGTGCGGCGGCGTCACGTGCGACGGGCTGTGGGGGGAGGGGGCAGATGTTAGGGGACATGATGGTGGCATGATAGTGGGAGATATCAAGGAACGGCTCAGTGAGTGAAATAGTGAGGCCTGCATGACTACAGGAATTATGTGCGAAAGAATGAAAAGTCAAAATTAAGACACAAATATCGGACAGACTTGTAGTCAAGGAATCAAACATTTTAGGCTGAATGAAAAACGATAAATATTTTAGTATTTCGCCATAGACGTTTTATCATAAAGATGTATGTATTTGCTGATGAGACCTCGCTTGGAATATATTCGAATATAGTTTGGTGTGTCTGTTGTTTGTTTCTTGGTGTTTGATGGTGCGCCGACATCTCAGGTCAATTAGCGCCAAGTGTGTGTATATTTCTGTATATATTTAGACGTGATTGGAGTGCTTTGTCTGCTAGTGTAAGGGTCAAATTACCTGGACATTGAACTATCAGCGTCAGCCAGCCACTTCTGTAGCAGCGGCTTCAGCTTGCACATGTTCTTGAAGCTCAGATTGAGCGCCTCGAACCGAGAGATTGTGGTCTGGGAGAAGTCATTGCCGTACATCTTTCCCATAGCCAGGCCGACATCGCCCTGGGTAAATCCTGGAACAGACAAAACAGCTTGTCATCTGGGAGCGTCGGGCAGTCGCACGTTCTATACCCGCAACCAACATTTGTACTTCGAGCTGAAAAACATCAGAAGGTACAGTGGTTTTATTTCATAATGCTAAGGTGCACAACTTAACTATTTAACAACCCCTCTTCCCGATATAAATAGCAGCCTTGTCTTTAAAGTCATAGCTCATCCCCAACTCTTATCCCTGATCTGCTCTCTTCCACTTGTCTCAGGGAAGCACCCACTACCCCTCCACCTACAGCAGCTCACCCCCTGACCGTCCGCCGCGTCACCCCGCCACTCACCTAGCTTAATGCGGCGCTGTTTGAACGTCTTGGCGAACTGCTCCAGCTCCTCTAGGTCGGTGGTCTCATCTGGCGGCGGCTCTGCGTAGCGGATGGGTGCAGCCTGCGGCGGTGGTGGCCCGTGGAGCACCGAGCTGGTCGGCGGATGCAGACCGAAGCGTGCGCCGGGCGCCGACGTTTGCTGCGGGTGCCGGAGCAGTCCCGTCGGCGGCGGACTGGGCGACGGCGGACCGCCCAGCTGGCGCTGCTTCTGCAGCTGCTGCAGCTGCTGTGCCGCCTGCGCCAGCTGCTGCACCTGCGCCACCTGGGCGTGGCTGACTGTCGGCGAGCCCTGCATGCCGGGCGGCAGCAGACCAGGCTGCAGCAGACCCTGTGGAGGAGAGACTAGCGTCAGGTGGAGCGGGAGACTGGTGGCCTAGCGACACATAGTGACCTTGATACAGAGCTCCAGAGCAGGTCATACGATGTAGCGTGAGTGATGATGCCGTAAAGACTAATTGCTGTGTTTTTTAGGTTGGGTGAGTTTGCGAGCCACTTGGTCCTGAACGAATCAGCCGATGGTTTCGGGGTCGGGGGAAGAGAACAGTGGGCCGCTAGGCAAACAGAGCAGGCATTGACAGAAGGGTCAATACTGGACTGTGGAAGATGGCTCGACTGGTGCTGGGAAATTGGAGGTTTAAATTATTACTGATGGTCTTGCAAAAACCAGCATGCTTGATATTTGTATGTACCATGCTGTTCGGTTAACGCGCCTGATGTGTTTGGAGCCAGACTAAAACATATGTTTCTTTCTGTTATATGTAGAAACAGCTGTTTCGTTTACTTTAGCGATGTGCTCCGCTTAGAGTTCCAGTACATATTTCTATTATGCGTTTTTTTTAACTTATCAGATAAGCAACTCCTATTTTCAAGTTGAACGCAATGCTATAAGCGTTCATTTTCCCTACTGCCAGAAAAACGACGGCATACTAGCTCCACATTTTGGAGGTGAGAAGTCCGCTTATCCTATTTACTGCCCGTCTTCCCCAAGGGCCATTGTCCCCACGATGTAATCTTTTGATAGCCCCTAGATAAGCTTAGCAATTTGCATGGGCATAAATCGTGTTGGCGTGAGGGCGCGAAAGCTCCTTGGTGCGTCAGCGGACCCCTCTCGGCGGACTGGACACCATTGTTGCTCCTAGCACCACAGGCGAAACACGAGTTTTATCTAACCCGAGGCAAACTAAGTTTGTTTTTTACGCGGCCGAAATGCAAACTGCTGATTTGATGCGAGCCGCCTCCCCTCCAGTGCATTATGTGTTCGTCCACTCGTTTTATTATGGCCGTCTGAATAGCACGGAATGAGGGCGTCCTTTATGGGCGCCGGCCGCCCTTTGTCGTCCGGCCGGCCGGCTATCGGCTGAATACATTGCGGCCGGACGCATCTCCCCAAAGGTCAATATTTCAAGACGGCGCGCGGAATTAGCATGCGTTTCGGCCGCTCCCCGCCGCCGTAACTTATTGAGCCTCGCGCCCCCGCCGCCTGGCTCATTATCCCGCCGGGAACTGACTGGGGTCGGCAGGGGCGGGAGCGGGGGAGGCGGACAGCCACCCCGTCCCCGCGCCGTATTCAAACAGAGTCGCGCCGAAATCGTCGGACGCTGTCCATTTGAATTTATCGCCGCGGAGGCCATTTTGTCGTGCAACTGTCTTCAATATGGGAGTATTGATGCGGCGGCGAGGCGGCGGCGCGGCGGCGGCGAGGCGCGGCGCGGCCGGTATTTGCCGGGGACGCGTCCCGATGAATTGGTGGCCGACTGTGCTGAAAGGTGTCGTCGCAGAACCGAATTTACGCCGCCTTAAATTTCGTTAGCCTGTCGCGAGCGGGAGTGCACCGGTCGGGAATCTGCGACAGGTAGACTGTGGTAATGGTGCGGAACGGCGGCCGGTCGCCGGGACGCGTCCCCGGGGGCACGGCGCTCTGCACCAGGTCAGTCGAGGTCATCTGAGGTCAGCCGAGGTCAGCCGAGGTCAGGCGGGGTCAGATGGAGTCAGCCGAGGTCAGCCGGGGACCGGGGTCAGTCTGGGTCAGTCGGGGTCAGCCTAGGTCAGCCGGGGTCAGTCGGGGTCAGTCGAGGTCAGCCGGGGTCAACCGAGGTCAGCCGGGGTCAGTCGAGGTCAGTCGGGGTCAGCCGGGGTCAACCGGCGTCAGATGGAGCCAGTAACGTCAGAGGGGATAGCCTGGGGTTAAAGGAGTATGCGAGTCGGTCAAGTTAGTGGGGTTCGGGATGACAGGATTAAAAGAGATAAAAGTAGCTGTATAATTCATCTAACAGATGAATTACAGGCTGCATGAGTCAGTATTACTTTTGGAACGGAAACAAAAGCTGTCATCAGGCCAAAGAAGGACGTCTGCAGTTATATAAAGACAGACAAAGACATGGAAGAAAGACAAAGGAATGCGCACCAATATATCTTTAGTGATGTGTAACGATACACGGGCACAAATAGCATTGAGAGGATATACTTAAGGGATGGATTTATTGTCATCAATTTATTGCTTTTATTTAACACGCATCTTCTGTTCCTTTGAGGTGATCAATTTAGTCGTCGGGGCAGGGGTCATGTATTCAACAGAATGACCAAGGCGGGACATATTCCAGTAAAGGTAACAACAATAAAAGCAGACTATTCAACGGAGATGATGACCTCAGCCTTCAGTAAATCCTTTGCAGTCACAGGAATAACTGATCGGCAGCAACAAAGCTTCCCTAGGAATACGACAATAAGTAGCAATATTATTGATGTTTACAGAGATTCTTCGCCGTCTCCCCGGAGATAAATCACAATGAATAGAGACATATTAATAATTATCTTCTCATTCGTCCGTGATATTGGCTTCCCAGTAAATGAAGTCGTACTATAGAAATAACTACTAACCAACCATGTTCATACCAACTATAATTTGCCTTAGCAGCGAGCTGTCTACTCGTGACTGGTTCAAAATGACGAATTAGTTAGTCTTCACACACTAAAATATAATCAGCAAACAAACGAATAGCATCGATGCTACGGATGAGGTATAGAAAGAGAAGAAAAATACACACCTGGTTCTGCAGGAACATCTGTTGTGCCGATAGATGGCTGTTGCCTCCGGCGGGATTCATCATCATGAACTGCTGCAGCTGCTGCTGAAGCGTCTGCTGTTGATGATGCAGCTGCTGCTTCAGAGCCGAGAGCAGCGCCTGGCAAGCAGGGAACTGCGAGTGCTGTGACAAGCGGCTGCTGCTGCTGCTGCTGCTGCTTATGCCGTGGACGGAGGCCGGACAGGCACATGATGCGATCGGAGCCTCGACAATCAGGAGCAGCCACTCAGAACTCAGGTTGTATACATCTCACGTATGGGAGAAATACCATCTGCTATAACTGCACGCAGTGCTCACCGAGAGCCGTGTCTTATAGATGCACCGCAGAGCTCACCCGCTCGCGTCCCTATACTACTCCAGGCATGTGCTCACCGCCGAGACTATAGACTTGCATCTCGCAATGCTCACCGGCCGCGTCTATAGGACATGCACCGCAATGCTCACGCCGAGACTACTTAGACTACACCGCAATGCTCACCGCCAGACATTATAGGACTAACACCGCCCAGTGTGCTCACCGCCGAGGACCTGATACTGCAATACTCCTCTGACATTCTTACGACGCAATTGATTCGCATCACCCGTCCAGTCTACGACCGCATTATCTCAGGGATATCATTTAAACAACTACCATACGCCACAACGAACAGTGAGTATACAGTGGAGTACTGCACTCGTCTTGCCCACTGTACCCAACCTGGTATGAACTTGAGGATACTAAAACTGCTGCCCACTGTACCCACCTGTAGGAACTCTCGAGGTCGGCGGCACTCGCTCACTGTACCCAACCATGTATGGACTTCGAGGTCTGCACTTCCTGCCCACTGTACTCCCACCTGTTATGGCATTTGAGAAGGTCTGCACATCTCCCACTGTACGCCACCTGTACGTGTCGACTCGGTCTTGTTTCCGTAGCCGGCCATCGGGTTGCCGTACGCGGCAGACATGCTGGGCACCTGGTTGGCTGCTGCTGCGGCCGCCGCCAGCTGATTGTGAAGCATCATTTGCTGCAGGGCGACACACAGGTCACAGTCAGTCGCGCTCATATTATATGACACACAGGTCACAGTCAGTCGCGCTCATATTATATGACACACAGGTCACAGTCAGTCGCGTTCATTGTTAGAATGTTGGCGATCATATTGCGTCACACAGGTCAGTCAGTCGCGCTCATATTGTTGTTAGAATAGTGGCGCTCATATTGCGTAAGCAGCTGAGGGTTACGCCGTGGTTGTCTGGTATTGCACGCAGTTGCAGTAGAACAAGGGGTAAGATTATAGAATAGATTAATTTAATTTAATTTATTATAGATTAAATGGTGATTGTATAAACAGAGAAGTGAGCGGAGGTGGATCTATGGGGATTGCGTCGCGGTAAATATTACAATGTTCGGGGGTCAGGAGGTCAGAGTAGCATTGAGTGGATGCAGCGGAAGGTCATGGTCGATGGTCGCAAATGACTGCCTTGTTTACTCCTAAGTGAATAATTCCCGCTAGGACCTGTAGCTTTTGACCTCATTCAGCCATTACCTACGCTCGAAAAAATACCTCATGCTGTTGAAGATATTTTGTTTGAGGTTTAGGAAACAATGCTAAGAATGGATATGATATAGCACGAATATAATTCAACACCCATCAACCTTCAACCCAAGGCTCAGTTGCTGTGTCACTTCCGGCCATCATCAGGTCACATATCGATGGTTTCACAGCCTGCTGTGGGTTTGAGGGGTTTGTTCTCGATTAAACCACTTCTCTCACAGTGTTCTCGAATAACTTACTCCTTTCCTTGTTCTAGATTAACCCTCTCCTTTCCTTGTCCTCGGTTAACCTATTCCTCTCCTTTTTCTCAATTACCCCACTTCTCGCCTTGTTCTCGATTAGCCCACCCCTCTCCCTATTCTTGGTTAACCCACTCCTTTCCCTGATTCTCGTTAACCACTCCTCTGCGGGTGAGAGAGAGTGCTAAGTTGTGTGTATGCTCACCACCGACTGGTTCCTGCTAGTACCTGCAAGACTCGTAATGGCGTCGCTATTTCTTTGTCTTCGAGATGGAGCCTCGAGCAAACTGCTCTGACATCTACGGATAGCGAACAGAGCCAACTGAGCTGCCTCGGCGATGCTTTACCAAACTGCTGCTCCTTGCAGCCCGGCATTGAAAAGTAAATGAAAACTTGAAATTTAATACATTATTTGACGAAGATATCAATACACGCTAATGGACAAACATAACGCCACCTTGCATCATGTATGCCTGGCAGATGCACTACCAGCGTATTCCATTGTCATACGCTATCGGTCATTGAGCAGCAATGTCCGCTTCTGAGCGTGTTTCCGATCCAGCGATTTCGCTGCTTCTCTCCATCCCCGTCATGTCTTTCAGTGCCCCATCTGAGACACCTTACCCCTCTGTCCAGGCGTGTGGCTCCCCCTCGATTCCCTCTCATCCCCGCGGCTGTACATTTGCGCCCCTCTGTTCGCGGACGAATAAATCGACCATCTCTCCGTGGCTGTGTGTGGCTGTCTGTGTGTGTGTGGTGATCTGTGGATATAGTGTGGTAGTTGAAGAGAGATAGGAGAGAGGATGAGGCAAGTCGAGTCCGGGTCTGCGACTGGTAGAGAAGACGGGGAAAACATCCAATGCACTGGTTTTGCCACAATACGAATAAGCCGAAACATTATGCTAACAAAACAAAATGCAGATTCAAACATCAGAGAGTCATGTGTTATTGTATAGTGAATACTCCTGCTGATGATGGATTAATCTACCGGTATACTTTTTTGGAAAACAAATCAGAGACTGTACAATGAATAAGCAAACGATCCTAATTCAAGATTAAAAAGCGAATGCAAGATGGCTAATTCAAATCCAAGTTCCTAATCCAAGATCGAAACGAGATTGAAAAGCGTTAATCAAATTCCTAACCCGGACTTGCAAGGCCAGCAGATATATGTGGCTGATTTTAGGATGTAGCTTTAACAGGCGGGGCAGGAGAGCAGGTCTGTCGTCTATTCATGGTCAGAGCCGGGTCATCAGGACGATACATGAACACGCAGCAGACAGGGTCGATAGGCCAGCTAATCAGCTGACCGACCGGCATTCCTAATCAAAGGGTAGTCATCATTCTAAATCAATAGTAATGTTTCAACGATGAGTTCATTACGGCCCGGCCAGATGAATGCGTGCCATCGGTCGATCTCCGCCCGCCTTGGCTCAAGGCTGTTACCATCCGGTTATCAGCCGACCCCAGGGTCACTGATGATGAGGGTCTCCTATAACGGCCGGGCCCGGGTGACAGGGGGTGATGAGGGTTCTCCGGTCCGGTGCTGCTCACCTGCGTCAGCGTCATGTGGCCAGCCTGGATGGCGGCGAGGGCGGCCTGCACACCGGCGGCCGAGGGCGGGGGCGGCGGCAGCGGCGGCGCCAGGCGGGCCGGCGGCGGGGAGCCAGAGTCTCGCTGCGGGGCCAGGTTCAGAACCCCGTCCCGATCTGAGTCGAGTGAGTCCTCGTGCGAGAGGTCGCCGACGACGTCCGCGCCGCCGATACCGCCCGCCGGAGCGCCGCCCTCTGACGAGTCGCTGCGCCCGTCCTCCAGATCGCCGTTGATTCCCGAGTCTGTCGAGAGACGGGTCACGTCAGGTCAAGGTCACAGGTGACGTGGGTGTAAGGTTTTACTTGACATGGTCGTTGCTGTGGTGACAAAAGTAATGTAGCGTTATGAAATATCAACGTGATATACATAAACATAAGCGACCATGCGATATACAAAGCAAGGTCGTGTGTGTGTGTTTTCTTAATGGCCTCTTGATAGTCATGATTGGGGTATAGCTAAATGCACCAATCGAAATTTGCTACGTATAATTTTAGATAAACGGGCAAAAATGTAAGAGGATTGTCTCGTAAAGTACCGAAACCGATGTAACCATGTCATTATTATTGGAAAAAAGAGTTACATCCGCATACCCGTATTCCCCTTCCCGGACTTGTGCTTTGCATAAAAAAAAGCATACGCTAAGACTTTGTTTATGCTTGAGGCTCGTAGTTCAGGAGGGATTTGAGAGCGGCTTAGGTAGTGTTTGACCACTCTGATTTCTTTCTAATGGCATATTTCTCCACAGTATAAAATGAGATACTTTGCTATGCATCAGATCATATCTTCAGATCATATGAAACAACTGAATTAGTTCAATATCGATTACGATTGGATCGTTGCTCAGCGCGTGCCTTGGCTAGTCATCATAACAGTGGCTATTCTACTTTGATGATGTCTTCATAGAAAACGGCTGAAGATGATCACAACAGTCCTGCATCAGTACACAGCAGTCGAGACAAGGTCCTTCTATAATACCCCACCGCACAGTCCAGCGGCTCCTCCTGCGTCAGTATTCTGTTTTGTCATATACTTACGTCATGCATACACATTGCACTCGGATAGTTTTGCTGCGTGATCACTGATATCTGGTACGAAATCGATACAACATAATAACAGCGTTCCTGGATTTTCTTGTTATATTTATCTGAATATGAGAGTAAGGTTATACTTCGGTTTACTACTTGTACTAATAATGCTCTGACGTACGTTTGATATTGTTACATTTATTAAAAACAAATACAGCTGAACTATTATTCCCTTTAAAAAAGAAACTTTAAGTACGAGTTTCTAGTATTGCATACCTTAGCTTCTTCCTGGCATACAATTCCACACTGACGCGACAGATTATTGCATCTTCAATGGAAGCCTGAGATGACCAATGATACCGAAACTAACTGTCCCAAACTTTGCAATGATGTCGAATCAAATAAAGTACTTGCAATGTCCAGCGAGAGTAATAATCCTCAAGTTCCATCTAAAACTTATACTTGTAACACAAGACACAATCAGTCACGACAAAATGGTTTAAACGTATAGTAAGTACGATTTAAGATATTCTCCTCATCTGTTCTCACTATGTAATGGGCAATATTTTTATTATATTCCCTGATAAGCTGTTCAGCGCTGTTAACATATACATTTGTTATCAATATGGTCTCAGCCGCATACATACTCACATTTACCGCTGCCTTTCGAATGGCAAACATGCATCATCTTATCAGCATAAAATTCAAGTAAGAAATCCTGTGCAAAACTTTTAGCAAGCGCATGATCCTGAATGGCGTCAAACCATTGCGCTAAAGACCCAGTCAAGCACAAAGTGACAAACACTAAACTTTAACCTACTGCTGGCACTTTCCGGAAACTTAAAGCGAGATCTTAACTTCTGCAGAGACATCTCATCTTAACGATGTTGTCGTAAAATTTTTGCCAAGTGTTTTGATTTCCGCTTGATGCAAGTTTGTCTCACTGACGAAACTCTGTTTGACCAATGACCATTTACTTATTACCACTCATAGGTCGCTAAGCACCTTACCGTCTGAGTTATTGTCGATACCTAGCATTATTTGGGGATTAAATGGCACCCCACTGCACGGGTTATTGGCATCGATACCTTGGAATATAAACCAAACCTCATGCATGTGAGCACGCAACAGCAGCATACACAACACATTATATATCTGGTAGCGTCATTCACCACGACACACTCAGCCTCACAAACTTTAGGGGAGCACCGCGGACAGCAGCACAGGCACGTGCCGCCGTCTGGAGATCCTGGGGCACCGGACGCGGGGAGAGGGGGACGGGGAGGGGGGAGGGGTGCGGTCGGACGTCAGTCGTCACCCCCGCTCCGTCCCCGCAGTCCGTCGCCATCACGACGTCTGGCCGCGCGCAGTCAATTTGCCGCCGTAATTGAATCTTTGACTGTGGACATTTTATCTGCTGGCCAGGCCCGAGTTTATTCAACAATCTCGGCGCCCGCTCGCATCGCTGATTCTGTTGTGCTGCTCAATATATGCATAAACTGGCGGCGGGGGATCGGACAGAGGCCGGACAGGGGTTGGCGGCGGCGGCAGCGGCGTCTGGAGGGCAGTCAGCACCCTAGTTCGCGGGGCGCTCTAACGACCATGTCCAGACAGCGACGGCGGCGGCGGCGGCGGCGGCGGTGTCGAAATCGACGGTCCCCGCCGCGACATTTGCCTGCGATCGGCCGGCAGGGACACAGCACATCCCGAACATTATTGCATCACGCCAGACAGTGTAGACCACGTCACACTGCCACGTCACACTGCAGTGTGTGACGTCACACTGCCTACTCTCCCAGCTCCTGAAGCGCAAAATGTTTCCATTAGCAGTCTGACTCTGCACGCCTTAGCATTCCTCTGAACGTTTGTGCACGCTTGTGTGCCTTTGCATGCTCCTTAATGCATCTTCGGAATCCCGGTAGCCCCCCGTGTACAGTGTACACAGTCAAATGCCTCCGTACACTGCTGTACACGCTGCACGCTGCTGTACACGCTGTACGCTGCTGTACACCTCCTCAGTGCACCGACACAGCCCGTCCTGCAGCGGTACAACAGCCGGTGGTACACCATGTCATTATCATAGTCGGCGGTTAATAGACTGCGCTGGCGCCCCCGGCACGACACGGCCCGTGCCCGGTCCGGCCCGGCGGGCCCTCGTTCCATTTGAACTGAATGGGGGTCAGTCTCGCAGCCGTGCCAGGTACCGTTTCCAGATCTGCCGGCCCGACCTACCGTCATCGCATCGGCGGCGACGGCGGCGAGACGGGGACTTCCACGTCGTCTTCGACGTAGTCGTCGTCGCCGTCGTCGCCGTTGGTGGCGGTGGTGGCTTGCATTTACATTGATTCCGTATTCAGCATATGAATCGGCCGGGCTGATAGAGTCAACAGTGCGCAATCAGTGTTCAGATTGTTACCGACAGGGGATATGTAAACGGCGGCGGCGCGTGGACGCCACCGCCGCCGCCGATGCGTGTAGCCAGGGTAGTGGCCGGAATTTCAGATGGGCAGTGGGGACCGTCACCGCCGCCACCACCACCGCCTGAGGCAATTGAGCCCCGGCCGGCGGGCAGTTCGGCGAGCCTGGTGACGGATTGAGGCTGGGATGAGACGCAGGCTGCGACCCCATCCGGTGGCCGCTGTCCACCCGACTTTGACTTTACTCAATCAACGGCCATCTGGAATCTAATTTACCTGTCCATTCAATTTCACACCGCAGTCAGAAGTGTACCTCATTGGCATCTGATGGAGGCCGTAAGAAAACTCCCGAGTGGAGGCGCTTGGACAAAAAGATGCGCCGCGCGCGCCAAAACCCCGTCGGCATCGACGCGGCGACCAAATGGGAGCCGCCGCGAATAAAAATGAGGCCAGCGCCGGAGGACGCAAACAAAGAGCTTGCAAGCTCCGGTCTGCAAAAACGGCATTGATCGCTAGTCTATTGAGGCCGGCGGCTGCTGGCGTATCTGGCAACCACCGACCATGCTTTACATTTCAAATTATTTTCGGCGGCGCGCACGGGCGCTGGTCAGTTGATAGTGGATGACGCCAGCGAAATGGCCACGGCTGAAGCTAACAGATAAGCCGCCGGCGGCCATACCTCATACGATCGACACTTTTATGGTTATCCAATGAGCCAATGCGGTGCGCCTGTGGCTATTTGATTGAAAAATGATTGAGATTGAAACAACATGGCTGGCCGCAGCGGCTGCACGGATGGGATGAGCTTACATTGATGATGTGACCCATCATGAAAGTATAATCGGAGTGGAGCGGGCGCGGCCGGTGGCAGCAGCCAGCGGTCAGCGGAGACACAACGACTCACGCCTGGCTGGACAGCGCTGGAGACACACTTTATGGCCGCAGAGCTTGGCGACTCGATCCGCCAGAAAATCCGCACAAAATTACGGCCCGCGATGACTGATTTCGTGATAATGGAGATGTAGTTATTCTTGATCGGTCGAGGTCGATTAGAAGGGGACTGGAGTTTGTATGTCGGGATGCGTCGTCATGGCAACGCTCCCTGTATCCTGACACCTCTTACAAACACGCTGACATAATTTAGTTGCCGCGTTCCTCGCTCAGTGGCGGCGTATCCGGTCGTTTTGCTATTTCACTAACCCAATCTCGACGGCTGACAACCCCTTCCGCAACGGATAAATCTCGGCAATTTTAGAGCTAATCTAATCGCTGAAAAATTCAAATTCCTGACAAAACACCCTTGTCCGCGCTGTAGTCAGCCTGGCACCGGAGTGTTTTCTTTTGATCGAGTGGCGATTTGAGATGCGCGTGGCGCCCTTTAGACGGGGGAGCGGCCGTCCGGCTGAAAGGGCCGGCCGGCTCCTCGCCGTCAAAGGGGAGAGCAGCGGCGGCGTGTGTGCAGTCAAATCGGCGACGGCAGCATCGCTGACGCCGCCGGATCATCAGGTGGACAGATAGGGATGGAGATATGATTGAAACCGGCCGAGGATGAAAACAGATAAACCGCAACAAGCCTGCGCTGGGATTGATGGACGGGGAGACGGGAGACGAGGGGACGCAGAGGGAAGGGTCAGAAATCACGCCACCGCACCGCCGCCAGAGGCGGGGAATGTGATACGCTGTGAGCTCCGACCAGGGGCACTGACAGAGATAACTGACAAACTGCTCTGTGATCGAAGTTCTGAGGAGTATTTGTGGTTAAGCTATAACAAGCCAGCCTGATTTTTAAGTGAATGGTCCGTAGTATTGAAATATTATTTAATCTACTGAGTTGTATTTAACACTCTGAAATGCTGTCGTCCGGCATTAATGGCAGTGTAGTTTAGTGATTGACACAAACTTTGCCGAAAAATATTAACTATATCCTGAATGTAATCAGTAATATACAAATGTATGTAAACGAGTAAATCAAGCGGAATATATTCCCATGTGCGTCGGGTTCGTCTCTCCTCACCGCGTTGAAGTCTCCCTGCCGCTGAGGTGTTCGGCGGTACAGTATACCAGTACAGGTATTTACCGCCGGGCGGCGGCGCTGCTACAGCGGCAAAGGAATCGCAGGCCACCTGCAAGACGAACTAGGTAGACAACCTTACGCTGTTCCGTTCCCAGACGCTATTTCGTTCCTGGGAAGCTTCCTGTGCTTCTCATGAGCCAGTGGGCCGAGGAACCTCAACCTAAATAAAAAATAGTAAAAACTGAATAGCAAACCCAAAGGACAGCATTGACTTCCGGTTAGAAATAACGCGGCATTTGAACCTTGTGATATTCATAAAATTGATTCTCTACACGCAGCAACGGCTTCCGAATGGCATGCATTCCAACTTAGGGAATGCTGCTGCGAAATATCGCATAAGTCGACTCAGTACTTTGCCACGCATGGAGAGCCTGTTCTAGTGGTCGACTTAGTAAATAATATACAAGTACCGGGCCACTCGTCTAGGCAAACTCCTAATGGTGTATTTATTTATACCACATCAGGAGCTTATCAGTTTCCGTTTATTTTGACGTATATTTCCTGCCTGAGATTGAATGAATGACTGAAATAACTCTGGATAAATATTGAACGCGATGTTCCGATCTCATTTAGGTCGTTCATTAACCGCTCTTCATTTCGGGTAAGCTAAGGCCACGCATCTCTTGATTTCTGTTGGCGCGACATAACAGCATTTCTCACTGATTGCTCCCGGGAAAATCACATGTGAGCTGGAAAATAGACACAAATAGGATATTATCCATTTGTTTGCACTATTTCCCGCCAACTTGTCGCATACCGGGAGGACATTTTCCGTTCTGCGGCCCCATCACTGGCATGCCTAACGAGCGGCTGCTCTGTCGGCCACGCAATCCGCCTTTGATTAGGATCGCGTGGTGCCTGCTCCCGTACCATCTGTAAGCGGACTCCGCTGGACGGTGCCTCCCATACAACGGCCAATAATTGCTAGATGGGCTCTCCA
Organism: Semibalanus balanoides; assembly: GCA_014673585.1. Taxonomy (NCBI): domain Eukaryota; kingdom Metazoa; phylum Arthropoda; class Thecostraca; order Balanomorpha; family Balanidae; genus Semibalanus; species Semibalanus balanoides. Next base: position 72,367 of record VOPJ01004868.1, on the reverse strand, counting down.
ATTTCCAAACACCTCGCTTATCGCCCGGCCGGCCAGTGTTGGCCAGAGCATCAAATTCTGCTCGCCCCTCGCCAGCGGCCGTCGCCGCTAATTTTTCACCATTCCCCCACGCCGACACTCCCCCTCACTTTAATTCCTTTTTTCTGAACGAACAATGGGTAGTTACTCAGTCTCTGGCGAGTCGTTCCTCCACGTCCTGTTTTGACGCATCTTATATTACTTTGTATAACCAAATGGGGTGCAGAGACGAAGCTCAGCGTTGGTTCCCGGCTTCGCGTAATCTGCTGGTAGATTCCACGGCACCTTACGGCTCCAGGAGTAGGTATATTCGTCAGAGTATTTCAGACTCGTAAAATTGAGGAAGCCTGAAGCCGTGGTCTGCAGCGCCCAGTTTAGGTCGCTTATGATCGCCTTGAAGCGTTATATAACAAAGACCCCTGCAGTCACTGCATCTGTCAATAAAAATAACATTTTGCAGCTGTCTGACCTGAGCTGTACTGAACATAAATATTTTGTGTGCATTTAAACATTCGTTGACTTATAATTTAGTTAAGCTTCTGACAGCAATTTAAATCACTTTAAGAAAAGCTAATCGGTCTAGCTTTGCTGCCAAACAAGGAATACATCCTCGTTTCGCTACCGATGACCAGGGCGGCCAGGGTGGCCGTACTGTCTGCAGTGCATCATACTGCAGTAACTGCAGTGCATCAGCCGGCGCCTGTGTGAGCTGCGCCGCCCGGCTGTCCATCCAGCGGTGTTGACTGAAGCCTCCAGCTCGGCTGCCGTCGGTGGCCGGTGTCCAGTGGACGCCTCGTGGACCGATCGATCCTCCGTCAGCTGCAGCGACGAGCCTCGCCTCGCCGCGCCGCCGGCAGAGCTGATTTGACTACATACCGGCAGCCGGGCGGGCAGCGCTGGCCTCCACTCACGGCAGCCGGGCGGGCAGCGCTGGCCTCCGACTCACGGGCAGCCGGGCGTCGCCGGTCGCTCCGGGGACTCGAAGTTGTGCAATCAGGTGACGCCCGGCAACGCTGCTGACCTGGCAACGCCGGCGGATAACGCAGGGACATACCCGGAGTAGGACATATGCCTGCAGCGATGAGCTAGACAGTGGCGGCACTAATAGATGCCAAGAGACACGGTCCTCCTAGTTAGGTAGGAGAGAGGAGCGGACGAGCAAAGTTAGAGAGATTATCGAACTTGCAGGCATAGGATGAGAGCAAAAAATGTCCTAATGCCGCTTTACTAAGCCACTTGACATTCATCGATACACAATTCAGGTTTCTATGATGACAAAAACGAACGATAATATCATGTATTGCCGCTGGCGAATTCCGCATGATCGCTTAGAGGCATCCGGTAATACACCTCTTGAGAAAGCAATATATGCAGGACGCCTCCTCTCCGGAGGTTTTCCAGCAGCTGATTACGCTCACCGACCTGTGAGAATCGCACCGGGACAAGTGCAGCCTCTCCCGGCGCAGGTTCTGCGGACTGTCCACAGGCCGCACCAGTCGGTTTACAAGTGCAGCCTCTCCCGGCGCAGGTTCTGCGGACTGTCCACAGGCCGCACCAGTCGGTTTATTTCGCTCCGCCGTCCAGATGTAATCCGCGTCCCAATCCCGGGATCCGCCCGGGCGGCCGGCCGACGCCAGCGCACGCCGTTCGCAGCAAATTCAAATCTAGTCATCTGGGAAATTTGTAGCCGCCGCCATGATAGCCTGACGATGCTCGAAATATTCCGCCCGCTCGCCCGCTGACCGAACCCAGCATACTCAGCAGTCCATACGGCTCAGAATCGCACGGAAGCCGGGCAGTGGTGGCCCTTATCGCCCTTTGCATAGATGAATCTTGGCTAGAATTATGGCCGTAGTTTCCCGAGTCCGAAATGGCCGTGGCGCCGACCCAGCAGGGCGACGAATTCGACGCACGACCGACGAAAGGCGTTGGGTGTGGTTTAGATGGCATTAAAGGAGACGATATGCAAATTAACACAGATGTACTGGCATACGCAAACAGAAACCTAATGTATTAAATCGAAGCTAACTGTGATGTCTTGGGCGGTTGATCTTAATACCTTGAATATTCGGAAGCTTTTCAGCGTGCCAAAGTTTGCTGATTTGATATCAATTTCGAAAATAATTGTGTCGAATAACTGCTTTAAAATATGTAATTATCATTATCCGCGGCTATACCATTACAATAATTTGTTGATATTGTAAAAAAATGAGGAGCAACAAACAGGCAAAATTTTGTTTTAGCAAGCGTAGAAGTCATGTGAGACATAACAATAACAATTAACTTATCATCCTGATGTTGCACGCTTTGTGCTAACGGAATCTACAACTGAGAGAACATAACTTTGATAAGCCATCCCATTCATTAGCCTCGCACTGCGCCATCTCGTAAACCACCAAGCACAAGACAGAACTACTAGTTCCCATGTTCGCCGCTAGGTGTACAGCACAACCAGCCCTGTGATTGAGGCTGCACACCAGCAATCACCCGAGAAACTCACTGTTTTTTTATCGCCGGCTGCACTCGCATGTTTCCTGATCGCTTAATGAAACAACGACTTTGCTAATGACTGCAATGAACTGTAATCATGCATGTCCTCCCTGTTCAGCATGATAGCCCACAAAAACATCCTGCAAACTCTGACAGACGTGCCTTTGCAGGCCGAGAGAGCGGACCACCGATCCTGGACGCGCCGCGGCACTACATCGGACTTAGCAGCGGTCCGCTCGTAAACCTGCCTGCCAACGAGCGAATCACGCTGTCCGACATGCTGACAAAAGCCACAAGCTGAGAATATGACGCCCCACTTTGACGCTCATACCTTAATCTCCCGTTCTGCCACACAGTGAAACTCGCCCAGCGGACTCTGTAGCGTCCGACTTCGCCTTCGCCGCTGATCGGCAGCATCGTCCACGTTTGGTCGGACCGTGCGACGGTGGTGGCGTTAGTGTGCCTCCCTGAGGGTACGGCGGCCGTTTGGACGCCCCCCAGTCGTTTGCCGGCGGCCCCAGGGAGCGATAGTCCAGTCCGTCCCGGCCGCTCCTGGCTACGCGCGGGGCCGTCACACGAGTCACACGGCGTCACATGAGTCCATGACATCACACGCCGTCACGCTGCGTCACACGGCGTCACACGAGTCACGCCGCGTCACCCAATGTAGTGTGTATACAGTGTAGAGTCAAGGCAATAGTCACAAACTGATGCAGATTAGATTCCGTAAAAGTGTCCAGAGAAGTATATGGGTGTGTGAGGGTAACTGAGAGCATCGATATTTGTTCTCGCACCTCTTTGCTGTCAATCATCGTCCTGATCCTGATCCTGGTCCTGGTCCTGGTCCTGGTCCTGGTCCTGGTCCTGGTCCTGGTCCTGGATGATCGTCCTGGTTCCCATCCTACCCGGAGTGGGGCATCTTCGTGAGCCTCAACTGAGTCCGCCTGCCACCCGACACCATCAAACTGGCCGCGATTGATCGTGGAGCCTTTAAAGCGATTGCCAGGGAGTGTGACTCGTGCACGTCACCTCCTCAGCACGCCTGTCCGCCACACACGGCACGAGAGCCCAGCAGGACGAACACCAGCGCCGCCGTTAGGAAGCTGGTGTTCATTCAGATATCATCACACCACTATTGTCCATCAGCGAACAATAGCCTGAGCCACTGTTACGCACCGGTCGCGTCTGCCGCACAGTGGCTGAGGGGACCGTCCGTGTGCCGTGTGTGCGTGCGTGCGTTACCGGTGGTCGTGTCTGCCGCACAGTGGCTGAGGGAACCGTCCGTGTGCCGTGTGTGCGTGCGTGCGTTACCGGTGGTCGCGTCTGCCGCACAGTGGCTGAGGCGGACCGTATATTCCGCGCTTGGTGCCGTGTGTGCGGCGTGCGTTACCGGTGGTCGCGTCTTGCCGCGACATGGCTGAGGGACCGTCCGCCATGTTCCGTCCTGTGCGTCTGCGTGCGTTACCGGTTGGTCGCTCCATGCTCCGTCTGCCGCACAGTGGCTTGCAGGGGACCGTCCTGCTGAATGCTGCCCGTGTCACCACGCCGAATAATGTTGCGTGCGTGCGTTACGGTGGTCGCTCTGCCGCCACAGTGGCTGATCGGTGGCCGTCCCGTGTGCCGTGTGCTGGCGTGCGTGCGTTACGGTTGGGTCGCGTCTGCCGCACAGTGGCTGAGGTGGCCGTCCGTGTGCCGTGTGTGCGTGCGTGCGTTACCGGTGATGTCGGCGGCTCAGCGATACATCGATATCAGACGCTGCACATATAGCGAGGTGATTTGTTATTTCATTATCCCGTGGCGGCCGGCGGCTAAACAACCGGCCGAGTCGTGTTAAAGTTGCAGGCGGCGCCGGCCGGTGCCAGCCGTCGGGCTGGATTGGACGGCAAACCCCACCATTAGCTCTGTGGTAGCGCTCCATTATCGCATTCTCGCTGCGGCTGGCTGGCCGGCTACCAGGGCCGCCGCCGAGCGACAGTCTGCTTAATGGGTTTCAACTGGAGACGCGCGGCGCCCGGCCGCTCCGGCCAGCGGCCAAGTTGAGCCGTCTCGCACACTCTCCCATGCAGAAATCTTTTCGAATCTTTTGCGACTCGAGGTCCGCTGGGACGCCGCAGGCCGAGTTTTATTCGGGAGGCATTTTCTTGGCGGCCGTTTCCAGGCTGGTGGTAGAATAAAGCCTTCGTTTGTGGCTGGATAAATAAAATCAAACAAACAAGGATAGAAACGCGACGGAAAAGGTTCCAGCATCTGTGTCCCAGACAAAGGGGCTATTCAATTTGGTCACGACAATGGCGTCCGGCCGGCCGGCCAGCCGGGGTGGAATTAGAATGATATGTAGCTGCACAGTCCTGCCTTCTCCCCAGTCCACGGCCCTCTCTGAAGACCGGGCAGAGTGTGAGCGTTCGGGAGGAGAGCTGGTGCTATCGCCACAGCCCGCCGTGTGGTACGGTTTATGCGGACGACGCACAGTACGGTTTACGCGAAAGACGCTTGTTGACACGAGCGGTGTCGCAGACACATTACCTAACAGCCAGCAGCTCCTCGCTGGAAACTCAGCCGTCTTTTTACCGGCCGACTACACCGCCAAAAACACCCCAATTTTCGTGATGCGAGGCAGCCAAAGCGGAGCCATAAAACTTCGTCGAGCAAATCGCGCCTGACATGGCTTACATCAGAGGCTGCTCGCTTGCTTACACCCCCGGACCGCCCCTAGTCCGTCCCCCTAGAGCAGGGGTGGGGTGAGTGACCAGACATGGGCCACGCCCCCAGGCGTTTTTAGCATTGAATGCGGATTGCGGCAACGGACGAGCACCAGGTTTATTGCAACTTATTGTTTTTTACATACTTTTTCACATGCAAGTTTGTTATGCTGATCAAAGTATATCACAACACCGTGAAAATAGAACACCGTGCCCGGGATCCTACGGATCCTGCAGGATTCAAGATTCCAAAAGATCCCGGGCTATTTTCACTATGTTCTGATACTTTGATTAACATAGCAACTTTCATGTGAATAGTTAAGTAAGTAAGTGGCAAAAGGTGACAATGCGTCTAAGTGCTATAGCGCATTGTCTGTTGCCACGATCCGCATTCAATGGTGAAAACGCCTGGGGACATGAACCATGTCTGGGGGCGACATCACTAAAATGGCGGCCAGGCCCGGCTGATCTGCCAGCTGGTCTGCTGAGCGTCTGCTGAGCGTCTGCTGAGCGTCTGCTGAGCGTCTGCTGAGCGTCTGCTGAGCGTCTGCTGAGCGTCTCCAGTCCTTGATGATGATGATTGGTGTTTTAGAGCGCTCCGACAGCGAAGGTCACTGTAGCGCCCTTCTCCGGTCTTTGACCCGCCCGTGCTGGCATTAGAGCTAGGCTCTGCTCAACTCTCCGTCACTTCACCTAACACCGCCACCGCCGCCGCCACCGCCACCGCCACCGCCACCGCCGCCGCCGCCGCCGCCACCGCCACCGCCGCCGCTGAGCCCGGCAGGTGAAATTTAGAGTTACTATAAAAGATGGAAAGACCTTCGTATGCCCCGCACATAAAGGACTATTAACGACTCATAAATCGTTTACCTATGTCCCGGTTAAACAATTCTCCGTTTTCGAAGAGCGTGGAATGGTCTTGGCGTCCGAGGGGCGGCACTAAGGATTTCCTGTGTGGTGAGACAGGGAGGCGGGCGTTGGGGGTCCACACCAGCCGTTTGAGGCGGGGGAGCGTTTTTGTCCCCTCGTACAAAAGGGGGAATGTCACCAGGCGACAGCTCACGTCATGGGGTTGTCAACGTGACGCGTTATTGCGGTATGGCGGGTACCACGTGCGGAGAGGGGTGGGGCTAGTCAGTCACACTAGCTCACAGCCAGCACAGCAAGCGCTCTCACCACCACTGTTAACCCACACAAGCTACGAAACAAGCCACGGCGACAGAGTGTAAACAAGGCCGCCCGCGGGGGCAGAGTGAAAACAATGCCGCGGGGGTAGGGTGAAAACAATGCCGCGGGGGTAGAATGTGAACGAGCCGCAACAGTGGCGACATGTCACCGATTGCTGCGCGGCGTTGACAATGCTCGGTCTGTCCACGGCGGCTGGTATGACCGACTCTCACATCGTGGGGCGTTACGGGCGATGTCCCGACAGAAGACGCGTGTTTACGAACACCAGGTAGCGGCACAAAAACGGGCCAGCGATGCTCCGCGCCCGGCCAGCAAAAACGCCGCCACACAGCGTAGTAATGGTGTACAAAGAATGCTGTCCATAACCAGCTCAGCGGAGAAAAACGCTACTACATCACGCGGCAATGGTGGTTTAACAAGCTGAAGGCGTCAGTCTGACATCAACGGTAGCGCGTTAATCGAATGCCATTAAAATCGACAAAGCGAATATCTAATGATTGTAGGGCATATTGTTTTGACTGTTCTATCTTTCATGTTTTCAGAACGCTCATGGAATATGTTTGTAGATAAAAGAGTGTATGTTAAAAGCCGATGTTGGGGTAGGCGCACGTCCTCCCCTCCAAAGTCAACACTGGCTCGGGGAGTATCGGACCGTATGTTTTTACACCCGGCTCAGCCGCTGTCGGCACACTCCTAAACACGGTCCGCGCGCTGTTATGGACGTCATCTCCATTTTTCTCCCCTTTCGGACCGGGTAGTCGTCGTCTCCCTCGCTCGCCGGCTGCTCTCTCACTGAACCCTTCTGGGCCACGCGGCGCAACTCTATCGCTCCCCACACCACTGGGACACAGCCTCAATCGGGGGCACATCCGCTCCAATGGCCAACTGACTGACCTTTCATGTTAGCAGGGGAAGACGGCAACTCTCGCTCCATCTTTTGTAGGTGATCGCCTGAAACACAAATAGGACGTCATTAAGTTGCGTTCATTCAGTAAACACACACGTTACAGTATACCATAGTAAATTCCAAGTGTTTGATTAGGTTAAAAATCAAATAATTTGCATGTCCCAATTATTTTCTGTCTCTGTCTCCCTGTCTCTGTCTCCCTGTCTCTGTCTCCCTGTCTCTGTCTCCCTGTCTCTGCAATCTCCCTGTTCTCTGTCTCCCTGTCTCTGTCTCCCTGTCTCTGTCTCCCTGTATCTGTCTCTGTCTCGCTGTCTCTTCCCTCCACTCTGCCAGTGGACAGAGTCGCCTCGCCGTGTTCCCTCCGTGAGGACCCCGCCAGGCCTCCTCTGTCGCCCGCCGCCGACCTAAGTCAGCCGGTGAGCGGCCCGCTCCTGCGCCAAGGGACCCGTCACGCCGGCGGCGCGCGCCCCAGAGGAGCCGCGACGCCACCGTTTACGGCGCACGGCGCATATTCCAGCGCATGCACGGCCGTCGAACGCCGCCGAAACTGCCGCCGTCTGCCTAATGCATGGAGATTTCATTTATGGTCGATTGGGGCCCGCCAGATTGTGGCGTTAGTATGCAGCGCGGCGGCCGTGCCAGCGTCCGGCCGATGGAAATGCTCCCGTCGCCGCATAGGCCACCGCGCCGCGATTAAACTTGCAGTCGGGAATGAATATTCGCGCGGCGGAGGCGGGCACGGGCGGTCGCGGCGATCTACGAGCCCCCAGAAGAGATTAGATGGCCGGCCGAGTGGCGCGGCGCAGCTGCCGCCGCTGCGGCGGGGTCGTCTCACGGCGGCATATTCAGCGCCGCCGCACCGATCGTAAAGACGGGCCGTATAGTTTTGAAACATATGGGACTTGCCGCGCGCCGCCGACCCGCGGTGTATTAGCAAATTGAACGGTGATGGCAATGGCCTGCGCCGCGCCTCGTCGACGGTATGGGAGGTAGAGGATGGGAGGTAGAGGATGGGAGGCGAGGTAGAGGGTGGGAGGTGATGCAGAGCTTCGGCGGGAGAGCGGTGGAATTGATCTTTATCCGCACCTGTGCGCGAGGAATGATGAGCACGTCAGGATGTCTTTGTAACGTCTATCTGCGGTGCAAAATACAGACATTCTGAAGACTATCAGAGTTGGTTTACGAATGAATCAGGGAATAGGTAATTTACTCTGTTAATTTATCATCATCGTCATCATTATTAGAGAGGATAACATATTACAAAAGCGTCACTACACCAGACAGCCATTGAAACATACGGTTAGGCTGTTTTTACGAATCTGGGTCTCAGCGAGAAAAAGCTCAAGAGGAGTGTCGAGCTCTTCCCAGCTGCTGGCGGTAATAGGAGACTGGATGCTTCTTACAGATCTGACTCAGCGTCGAGTTGAACAAAAACAGACACTCTCCGTCAGCGGTCTGCCAGCAGGGAGATGCACTCATTTCCGAACAACTGAAATCATCCTCATCAACCCCAATACACATTAAAGAAATGCCTGCCGCACGAGAATTCACACACTGCACAGCACAGATCCCCTGAATCCACTGGTCCTTAACCCACTACTAACCTGTCATGGCTGCCGGTTTACCACTGAGCACGTCACGCCATGACCGCCAGCGGTCTACTGACCATGCCATGGCTGACCATGCCATAGACCATGGCATGACTCACTCCGCGAATCTGTCGGCGGCTGGTTACGCGCAGGCGACCGCTGTGCTCTGCGGGAGTTCCGGCTTGCAGATCGACCCGCGGTTTGGGGAGCGACCGACGCCTATTCATGCTTCCCGCCGAACCCCGACCGCGACCCCGACCACGACCCCGACCCCGACTACGACCGCGACCCCAACCCCGACCCCCTTCGGCCTACACGAGCCACAGGTGCTGATCACCCGGTCCTGGTCAGCCACCCCCTGCAGTCTGCGGTCACTCGGCACAGGAGCCGCTTCATCGGCCAACTCTCAACCCACCCCGCCCGGATGGCAACCGACAATACCCGTGATGCAAACCTATCCTCCTGACCACGCCGCTGCTGTCGCCTACCAGAAGCCTAGACCGTCGAAGCTGCTGTAACTGCCCAGAAAAAGCCGAGCTGCTTCCGTCGGATGCAACAATCGACCGGACCGGACCAGTTCATACTGCATAGCACACGGTCGACAGTGACGCGCGCCAGATTGCCAGTTTTTGTCACGCCTCAGGCTGGACGGCAGCGGCGGCGGTGGCGGCGGAGCGGCGGCGTCATTGGCGCGTGCAGGGCGATTGGTAGCTCCAGCCGTCCCAGCATATTGATTTTGTATGCCCGCATTGGACGCTGCCGGCCTGCATAATTCAAATTTAGCAAGTTGCCGGCCGGGCTAATGCGTCTCCCCACTGTGAAAACGCTCGTGGATCGAGGCCTGAAATGGCACAACATTAGTGCGCGTGAATGGAGAAATGGCCAGTGCTTACAAGTGCCGTGCACGTGAGTGTACGGTGTATTGGTGGGTGACGGCTGGCGCCGCGGGAGAGCCGGACTGATAAATGGCGTCAGCGACTGGGTGGTTTGTTATCGTCCAGACGGGCCGTCTGTACTGATGTAGCCGGTGTACGGATGTCGCCGGTGTTGGCGCCACTGATGTAGCCGGTGAAGGCGCCACTGATGCAGCCGGTGTAGGCGCCACCGGGGCGGCCGCGGCGACCAATGGCCGATGGATGGCTAATGTGTGCATCAAAGGTCAGTTAGCGGACACTCAGACACGACACGGGACGAGTGTCTGTGTACAGACGTCATTAAGATGGTACAGGTATGAAGCGGTGAGAGTGTGAGGTTCGGGACGGATTAGACGGGAACAGAATGGTCAGGTGCTCACATGTCGAGTGCTAAGGATAGGACTTTTGTTTTGTGCGTGCTGTACTTGATTGAGCGAGGCGTTGTTTGATGATTCATTACGTTCGATTATTGCATTATAGTCCCCTCATGTAAAACATGCTCGTTGGTCGTAAGAGTGCACGAGTCATGTTTGCTGAACAGTCTGAATATATTGAGCTTAGTAGCCGGAGGCATCAGACACGATAGCCTGGAACTAAGTGAAGGATATACATATGTTGCCAATCAAAGAGAGTACCATACCGCCAATGCATTGGCGCATTGCAATGCGAGCAATAGGTGCCAAGATGAAAGGAGCATCGTCACAGATGTAAAAACAAGGTATTCGCAGCAATATTGTAGATCCGCCATTGGAACTCCCCGTCCTCCTGCTCCCGTGCAGGAGCGGGGCGGGGCAGGGGGCGGGGGCTTGGGGGGTTGACTGGCGACTGTCGCCGCCGATGCCGTGACCTGGACGCGTGCCCTCAGGGCGTGCTCGAACCGGGCCGCCAGACGCCCCAAACAAAAACGCCATATAGAAAATTGGCATATGTAGCGCCGGAGATGGCGACAAAAACGCCGAGCCTGTGATCGTCGTTATCGACGCGGCCGCGGTCGGCACGCCGTCGGCACCGACACGCCACCCGTCCGCAAAAACAGCGCGACGTTCATTTGATTTTTGACTGCGCCAACGACGGAATCAAATTGATTATTGATTTGCCGCATTATTGATGAACGAACGGGTGACGGCGCGACCCGCGCTTGTCATCGTTCAACAAACGAGGGCGGACCCGCCGCCGCCGCCCCGCATCAGAATGGCGCGCGGCGTCGGCCGGGCAGCAGCGTCCAGCAGCGGCCGGTGGCTGACGTGACTTGCCCATCACCCCCTCCCCCTGCACCAGCCTTGCACACGTTGCACGTAGCGTCCCCTCGCGGCGCGGCGGCGGCGGCGCGGCAGAACGGCCGTGTCGGGCTGCTCGCCCCTCCCGCCCGCCGCCAGACCCCGCCCTCGGGCCGCCCAGCGTCCATTTGCATAGGCCGAGCGCTTCGATTTGCATGCCTGAAGTTAACCCTTTCAACTTTAAAGCGGCGACGCTCCGCCCACCGTTGACGTCACGTGGCCGCGCCCGGAGGCGGCCAATAGACGGCCGACGGCGCGTGCACGCAAAAACGCATGGGAACCGGCAGCGTGTCGGGCAGAGCTGCGAGGGCGGCTCCACCGGCCAAGACGGCGCCGGCTTCAGTTTGAATAACTCTCCGTATGGAAATCAATACGGTGGGTGAGGTGGCGGCGGCTCCCGGCGGCGGCGGCGGCGGCGCCGTGTTAGGAGGGGAGGATTTGGAGGTCAGGTCATTTATGCTTGACATGACCTCTGTACTTCTCACCTAAATGGTGACAATGAAAACTGGCCTAGACAGCAGGCTATATCTAACATCGCACACAAAGTAGAACAGTGTCTGTTGGGCCTTACGAAAGGTGGCGACAGTTTTATATCGAACATCGCACACAAAGTAGAACAGTGTCTGTTGGGGCCTTACGAAAGGTGGCGACAGTTTTTCTTGACGAAGGCTATAGTGAAATTATACTTTAAGGCCAGGGTGTAGACAGCTAAATTGACCAAGGACAATAATGGTCAACCGAACAATGGACACTATAAGCTCAAACTGACTAATACTAGCGACAGTTTATATATTGACGAGGATGACAGCTTAAGACTGACGGGCGATCACAATTTATCTGTCATTTGACAAGACAGGCTGATAACGAGACATATCATTTTGGAACAGCAAGGTTAGCACCTACCCAACAACTGTAACAGTTTGAAACTTGTGTCTACAACCCTAAAACAGCGACACAGACAACAGCTTTAGGACAACAACAACAGCACCATCGAATCCAGAACAATGGCAGTTCTACCAGTCCCAGAACGGCAACAGCTGCACAGGAACCGCCAACGATGACGACTTCACCGCTCCCTAGCCGGCGACAGTGTGCGACTGTGTGTGTATGTGTGTCTGTGTGGTCCTGTGTGTGTACCGGCGCCTGCGGCACCCCGCTCTCTCGCGCGCTATTATTGATTAATGATAATAAGTCGGAAGCGCGATAATTGCGATTTTGACTGCCGGCGTCTGGCCGCGGGCGGCGCGGCGGCGCGACGGTGACGACAATGTGGCGCAGCTGGAGTCCGACGGGCTCCGTCACGACAGCCCAGCAGCGTCACGCTCGGGTCACGCCAGGTCAGACGCTCGGGTCAGGCCAGGTCAGGCGGAAGGTCCCGCTCGGGTCAGGCCAGGTCAGGCGGAAGGTCACGCTCAGGTCAGGCCAGGTCAGGCGGAAGGTCACGCTCAGGTCAGGCCAGGTCAGGCGGTGCGTCATGGGCGAACGGCTGTACTGAATACTCCCTCTCAAAATCTCCCGAGGAAATGTTAATCACATAATGACAATCGATTCCAGAATTAACTGAAGCCTATCCAATATTCGTTGAAGGATGTTGGACATTCTCTCACCCTCCAGCTGTTCTTAGCCAAATGAGCTGCTTCCGCCTTCCCCACATCTTGATGTGCCGGCTATCTCTGGTCAGATCTCACCAACAATTAGCGGTCGGTTAATTACGCGTGTGTTGCATGGTGCACGCTCGTTCCATTTCCCCCGGTCTGCTGGTCACAGTGACACCAGGCCGGCGTGCTGCCACCGCTGCCATCTGCGACCCGCCCGCCGACGGACGGCGCTTGTTGTGATGGCCGAATTGCATGCGCTGCATGCTCACTGCCGCAAACGTTGCGTTCGTTCACCAAATAAGGTCAGTGAGCGCCGCCGGCTGTGGGTCTATTGTTCACTGGCTGGGAATTGCCCCGGTGAAGTCAAACAGCTGGTGAAAATACAACAAAGTGGATGATTACCGGGCGATGCGTTTTGTTATCTTCGCTATCGGGAGTGTCGTTCGTAGAGAGAATTGCTCTTTTTATGCTTACGGGAGTCAGTCAGCCCGTTAGTTCTTCCAGAGTTAATGAGTTGCAATGTTCATCAGCGTGCATAACCTTAAATAGATAGCACAGTGTTTCCACAACTACCCTGGTTACGACTACGTATTTAATTATCTCAAACTTGTTGACAATAAAGGTAGTTTGGCAATGCATTGCCAGACAGTATGCACGTGACATGCAAGTGATGCCCATTCTAGGCTGTAGGTATTTAGGAGGTTCCGTTGAACAATGCAATGGGCAAATCCAATATTTTCTGACATATAACTACAAACATAAATGGGCGTTTGATTTCCCTATAGTTTGTAAGCTGTAAACTAAATGGTATCTTTCCGAGCAAACATTTAAAAAGGCACAATGACTGCACGTGCAATGAAGATTACACCGGTCTAAACAACTATGTGTCGATGTTGCACTCATTCCGCTGGCTTCCAGTGAGACCCATTCTACACTGACTACCCGAGAGCCAATGATTGGCGAACTACTCCTATGTGTTCCCAGTTCATATTCACGACGAATGAGTTTTGCTCGAGCCAGCTCATTCCGTGGGGTTAATTAAAACCGGAAATGGCAGTTGACGAGTGAAGTGGATTTCGCCATCCGGTGCTGAAACTGCTGCTGCTGCTGAAGGTGCTGAAGCTGCTCACTCACTGTTAGCAGGTAAATACTTCTGTATGCAACGACAAATGGTAAATAGTCGGAAAACCACACGGGCGAGTGGGCGGTGGGGAGTACCCTGCATATAACACAACGGCGTATGCATCATTTGAAACATACAAAGCCAGCGACATTCTGGGAGCAGGAAATGCATGACTTCCGTTGAAAATGCAGAGTTGCAAACAATACCGTAGGAGCTGAAGCGATATAATCGTGACAGATAGTGGGCTAAAGCTCCAAGGAATGTAAAGAGGATTCAAAACAACCATATATTTCCTCGTGTCAAGCATCGAATCTTATCAGATATCTGACCGACTGGGCGATTTGTTCCTCTGCTGCCGTCGTTTCTGGACTGTGGCCTAGTTTACCGAACCCGCAGTCGCATTCTGTCCCGATACAGACCTTCTCTCCCCTACTCTCTATAGACTAACCACGGCGCGTGCACCGAGGCCGGCTCTCCTGGCGTGCTCACATACCTCCTACACCAGGCACACCCTACCCGACACACACACACACACACACACACGCGCGCGCGCGCGCGCGCGTGCGCTGTGTTCGCTCCCGCCCGGCCGCTTAACCCTTTCCACTGACAGATTATCGAGGGGAAATCGAGCAGCTAAGTTAGACATAAAGGCCCACGTGGCCCCGATGAGAGATGAATTTGGAGGGCGCCGCCGGCGACGGCTCTCATACGGGGAAAATGGATGTTAAAACACACCGTGGCCCGCACCGGCTGTCACTACGGCAGGGGAGCCGCAAGACGCAGGGACAAATGACAAAAGCTTACTGTCATGTTGAAGAAAGATTTCGGGCTCATTGCGGGAAGAAAAAGAGCAAAGAAGTCACATTTATCTTAAGTTCAGGAGTTCTAAGAATACACACATGCTTGTTAACCATCTTTATCTGAGTAAAATGTATTTCGTTTGTCATACAAATGTCAAATAATCATGATTTCGTATGCCTTATGCCTAAAAATGCCTAAGCAGGGAGGATCGCCGAGCAAAATAACTGCGGCAGATGCATATTTATCCAGACAAAGCAAAGACAAAGACAGGGAAATCGGACGTAATGCAAATCCGACAGAGGTAAAAATGACCCTTATCTTGTGTAACATCTGGCGATTTAGCTAGGTTCCGGCCGGCGCTACAGCTGCTCCAGGTGATAGGGACTAGGGATTTTTTGCTCATTGCTGTGATACAACAACGCACGGGAAGTTTTGTCTCGTTCGCTGTAAAAAGACAGCAGTAGCGCTGCCGTTGGAATGTCCAGCAGACGTTGTTCAAGGGTGCTTGAGACTTCAGGGTTTACACTTTACACAGTTCGAAATAACTGTCAGAAAACGATACAGCGGGGCAAAGTACCCGATGTATTAATATTTGAGAATATAATTTAATTGTCTCTTGATTTTATATCGACACATGAAGCCGATTCTTTGCATGAAAAAGGTTGAAATCAACGACCATCTCCACGTCACATTTGGAGTTTCGGCTATCGCTATTATACCCGATATACCGCTTCTTCCGAATGTGAGCTGTTGGAAGCTCGGGTTTTTCGGCTGCGTTTTCGTCGGCCGAAACTGACAGCGAGACTAAAGCTCCACTTCGCAGCTGAACCGAACCCATCGCCACCGGCCGGATACCGACAGGACGCCACGGACGGCAATCTAGATAAGAGCCGTCCGCACCCCCTCTCACCCGACACCCAACCACACATACACCACACACACACCCTCCGCTCAACAGCAGCACGCCGTCCGGCTGTTCAAGGAGTGCCGACACCGGGCCGGTACAGAGCATGCGCTGACGCTTGACCTGGGCTGTCCGGCTGGCAACAGGCCCTGCAGCTCCAGCTCCAGCTCCAGCTCCAGCTCCAGCTCCAGCTCCAGCTCCAGCTCCAGCTCCAGCTCAGCCTCAGGCTCCAGGTGCCGCTAGTCCCGACGGAAATATGATCGCGCGCTAAAAGCTTCGCACAAATTACAATCGCAGACGGCCGGCGGCGCGCTGCGAACGGCCACCGTTTCGGGGAAAGTGCTCTTCATTGCTGCCGTATAACCAAGTCCCGAACATCCGAACGCAAAAGTTGGATCAAACCGGTGAGTTTCAGGAATCTGAATCAGGAGCCGGGCGATCGTATTCACGGGTAATCTAACGCTTTGTTTGCATCAGTTGAGAGGGAAGTTTTTGTTTAAAGTTAAGTGCACCCGTATGATGGATTGGTCCATTTAAATCCGGGGCCATAGTAGATGCATTCAACTCAAAATTAACAATGTATATTGTATAATCTTTTGAAACTAATGAAATGCTAAATTCAACCATGGCTGGATTTTTTTATTCTTTAAAAGTTAGTGGGGTAACATGTTACATTAATGGCCCAACGGCCGAAAAATGCAGCTGTTAGCGTTAACATACTTTTAAATCTAACAGACGTTGTCGCGGGGAAAACAAGTTGGTGGGACCGGACGTTTTCCATGTTTCAAAATCACACAACCAGCCGAGCAGGCCTTTTGCTTATCGAGTGTGCGACGTTATTCTCAAAGCTTCTTCTTCTTTCTCGATTTGGCCTCCTAAAATCAAATGAACGGAAATCGACTTCAAATGTAGCTTTCAGGAAACAGGAAGCCTCTTGAAATCCTATTGTGGATGACCGCTGAACCAAAGCTAAACAAAGATGGTGCCTGATTAGATACCGAACAAACATTGTGCCTTGTTCAACGATATCGGCGAATCGCCAAATGTTATGTTTGGGGCGACATAGACGAGCACATTTCATTAGAACAAGGCTTATCGATCACAACATCATGGATCTAGATATCGCATTCTAAGCCGGCTGCTTTGCATGTCCAATACCATGAATGTAACGGTGCAGGTCTTGTACTTATAGAAAATGCAGGAGCCCTTATGACCAGTACCACGCAACGCGACACTTAAAAGCGTGCCACGAGTGCGGCACTAGGGCAAGGCAGGCGAGACCTATGACATCTAGGCTACGTCACAGCACGGCATAGCCATAGCAACTACACCACCTCATGCAGAACACGGGACGGAACACCGCCAAAAATTGCGGCCATCTGAACAATAGCTCTCGGGGGCCGAGAATATCCGTAAAATAGACGGAATACTTGTTGAGAGCGTGTGGGGTCGTTGGATGTCACAGAGACAGCAATCGCCAACAAAAACCAGAACCGGTTGCTGCGCTGAGCCGCGGTCGGATCGGCGTAGAAAACTGTCTGTGGTCCGGCTGTGATCGTGGGTCAACCGGTGACACCCCGCCACGGCGGACGTCATCAACCGTCACCGACCGTCACCAACCGTCATCAACCGTCACCAACCGTCATCATCCGTCATCAACCGTCACCGACCGTCATCAACCGTCACCGACCGTCACCAACCGTCATCAACCGTCATCAACCGTCATCAACCGTCATCAACCGTCATCAACCGTCATCAACCGTCATCAACCGTCATCAACCGTCACCGACCGTCACCAACCGTCATCATCCGTCATCAACCGTCACCAACCGTCATCAACCGTCACCGACCGTCACCAACCGTCATCAACCGTCACCGACCGTCACCAACCGTCATCAACCGTCACCAACCGTCATCAACCGTCATCAACCGTCATCATCCGTCATCAACCGTCATCAACCGTCATCAACCGTCATCAACCGTCATCAACCGTCATCATCCGTCATCAATCGTCATCATCGTCACCAACGCCATCAGCAGTCATGAGACAGCGGCCATGTCGGACGCGTTATGTTGCAATTTCACACACCGTCACTGTTCCACACTCATAGCTCGTTAGCGAGACGGCCGCTATTTTCCAGAAGATGGCGCTGGGGTCTAGGGGCGGAGGAACTACCGCTGAAGCTAACTCCTCAAACCCCTCAGACTTAACTCAGACCCTCGGCTCCCCTAGCCCGCACCCCCTGCACACCCCCCCCCCCCCCTCCGGTCGGCCGTCAGCCGTCATCAGATCATCACCAAACGCCACGTCCGGCACCGCGACAAAGAACGAGACTCGGTGTCGGCGCCCGTTTTTGCATTTGTTTTTCACGCGCCGCCCGTTAGAGCAGTAGCGATCTGCTTTTTATGCGTCGTTTTTGCTTGCGCAAACACAAAGAGATCGAGAGCGAACAGGCGCGGGCAATAAGCGGAATATGCAGGCTGTATGTATGTCCATTGAACAGGGCCAATGGGCTGCGGGCTCCCTAACTGCCGGGCTGATTGACGGAATCAGAGTCGCTGCCTGTGCTGACTGCTGACTGCTGACTGCTGACTGCTGCAGCTGACTGCTGTCCTGAATATGTGTCTGAACTCAGACTTGCCAGTCTCATGCCGGGCTCAGTACAAGATCAGGGATTAAAATATTGTTTATTTAATATATAATGAAGTAGACATGAAGGTTGCTGGCTGCCGGGCCAGGCGGATGCTGTCACATGTGGCAGGGCTTGATGCCAGTGTCAACTCATTTACGAGCGGTGGCGGTGCCGGTTCCTTTTTTTGCATCTTTACTAGAAATCCACGCAATGATAACGGGTAATCCACGGAAACTTTTTGATGTGATCTTGCAGATCGTTGTTGATTTAAGTGTACGTTGTCATATATAATTTGTACTTCAAAATGAAATCGCAAGAGTTTTAACGCTTATGTAAGTCATATTATGTAAAATTAACTTAAATAGTAATGTGTAAATGTAAATATGTGCACATATGTTGTCAATGACATTGACAAGTATTACAACTCCTTTAGTTTACCAATCACTGGATGAATGTGCACGATCGCAAAAATATCATGCCGACGTCGTACTTCGACTAAGTCAGGTTAAGAGTATAAGATAGACTAAAAGATACGTTACCTTAAGTGGCACGAACTGAAACACTTTATTTGAAGCACTACCTATACTACATGCAACTCACCTAAAACCAGCAAAGGCTACTTGCATACAGATCGTCGCTCTGCATCGATCATAAGCACCGCCACTCCATCAGGAGCGTTATCAAGGAGCACCATCGTCCGTCCGATGCAATGACCTTTAATGCTAAATCATATTGCAACATTTTCGCTCGCTGTATGCGATTGATAACGTTCTCTGATACCTGGAAACACGTTCGTAATCAACGACTGAACCGAAGTAATAGCAAACTCCTAAGATACATTTGCAAATGTTGTGTGTTGCGGACTTTTTCGCTGTCGGCTTCTGAGAAGCAGCAGAGAGCTTTGCCGGTGGACAGCAGCACGCAAAAACGGCAGCAGCCCCGAGCTGGGAGGGACTGCCCCGGCAGCTGCCGCAGCTACGAAGACTCAATGCAACTGACTATAGTGATGGCGGCAGCAGGTAGGACGTATGGATGTCCTTTGACCCTCACCGCCGCCACCGCCACCGCCACCGTCACCGAGCCCCGATACCGCGGCGGCCGTCACATCGTCTCATACCGTCTCCATCGTTCAGCAGCTAACCATGCAAATCAGTCCTGACGCGTCCTGTGACTGCACAGCGAGCAGCTCCGACTTGAGAGGCAAATCAGTCCTACGGGTCCTGTGACCACAGCGACCGGCTCGGACTGGAGGGAGGGACAGCTGCCCGACCGACCGGCCTCGGCCGTCTCAGGGGGACAGGCACAGGCGTATGGTGGCGCCCTGGGTATGGCCACTGGCCAGTCCAGGTCCGGGTGCATGGAAAAACAGCTCGTATAAATCTACAGAGCAGTCGTTTTCCGTGAGCAGCGGTTATAATCTGATCGAATGTCTGCATCCTGGCAGCGCCACATTATCAGAGAATACGTGAGAGTGGCATAACTGAATCTGATGAAATGACGCAACGCCAGCTTTGCTGTGGGCCGTGGTGACAGGAATGTGATAACGGATGTCGATTCCTTCCGTTTTTAGTATCACACCTTTCCGGCAACTGCACCGCGCCAGGAGATCACAGTTTACACCAGACTGAAGCGGGGAGTGGCGCCAGCAGCCGGGCCCCAATACTGCCACTCCTTAATCAATCGCAGAGGCTGCTGCAGGGCTGAGTCACTGCATTGTTCAGTTTATGGCGCCCAGGTCCACAGCAGCGAGCAGGGTACACTGGGTAGACAGTAAGCCATCAATCAGCACTTCTGGCCGTTACCTGGTGGCTGGTGGCGAAATGAGGGAAATTGTGGTCGGGCTGTCGCTTACGGCTTGAGCATGCAAATGTAAAATAATGACGACTCCTTCAAATGCCAGGGTTTCACTCCCGCCTTCCATAACTTACCACGTACTCGTGGATTTGATTCACTAACACTGCAAAATGTCAGCCGCCATAAAAATGGAAAATTCCATGTAACATGACAATACAAACCGAATGAGTCACTGAATAATGATGATACGGATTCCTGGTACACCCCGTTAACAAAACTGCATTTCATTGTGCCAATACGCCACTGCAGCACGGGACACCAGATATCACTAATCAGGTCTCATTCCACACCGATGCATTGCTCGGCTGCCTGTCCACCACAATCGACCAACTATGCCGGAATCGGCGCTGGTCTCTGGCCGCTGGTTCAGCGACCGAGAGCTTCAGACACTGCACTCGGCCATGCTGCTGCTGGTCTCTGGCCATGCCGCTGCTCAGCCTAATCGGATCGCGGCAGGCTGGCCGGGTTTCGGTACGACACGGACCACGCCACCCCCGCCGTCAGTCGGTCGGGAGACTCTGCTGCCACCCGGGTCACGCCCGCCAGACGGACAGACGCATCCAGGAATAATCGCCGATCACCCGAGACTACTGGCGACTTCTCAGACACCATAGGGGTCGCCCGGCTTCTAGAAGGTCACGTGACTGGAAGACTAAGAAGTCACCTGGCGGCGCCCAAGCAGGGACCCGACTGCAAAGACTGCAGCGCTGCGGATGCCCTCTGTAGCCCCGCGCAGATCCCGGTACTGTTTTCCTCTCAGTCAGCGGCAGCGGAGGAGGCGGCCAGTCCGGCGCGGCCCGGCGCGGCGGCCGAAATTCCCGGTGGAGAAGTTTGCAGCCGGTGACCCCAGGGACACTCTCCCTGGAGGCGACCTGCTGTGAGTGCCCGAGGGAGCCACCAGCGAGACGAGACGGCAGGCGCGCCTCGGGACTCTGCAGTGACGTCATTAAGTCACGCGAGCCGCGGTAACTCGGCTGAGGCGGCTGAGTCCGCGGCCCACAGACTGCACCGTCCAGGTGTGAGAGTGAGATGAAGACGGTATGACGGACAGACGGACAGACGGACAGACGGACAGACGGACAGACGGACAGACGGACAGACGGACAGAGAGAGAGTGTGGGCGTGAGATAGAGAAGGGTAGAGTGAGTAGGTAGCAGCCGGGTGGTGTGAGGTGTGAGGTCATCGGGTGTGAGGAGGGTCTGGTGGTAGATCGGGCTGGCCCCGCTTAGCTGACACAGACGTCACTTGTGGAGCAGATGACCGGTTGACCTGGGTCGGAAAGATAGGCTCCTCTAAACTCGATCCCCCTGCAGGAGTGACCCAGGCCAGACCGGCACTCACGGCAGAGGAGTAGCTGCGGAATGTACAAGTGGCTTGGCAGCCAGAGCTGTGAAAGCTCTCACCAGCCAAATACGCAGCTATCTCTCATGCAGACTTAGGATGACAGACCAGACCAGAACAGACCAGACCAGACCAGACCAGACCAGACCAGACCAGACCAGACCAGACCAGATCGACAGACGCAAACTCAGATCGCAATGCCGCGACATTCCGACTTAGCCGGGCGTCGCAGGAGGCTGCATGGGAAACTCTCACTGATCCTATGGTGATGAATTAAGCTTCTCTCTCTACCTCGGAGCGCTATCACAACGAGAAGCAACAGAAGATCACCTATTGTCCTAATACCATGCGAGTCTATAGAGTATGGAAGCTACCTCACACACAACTCATCTGGAAGTCGGCATACCCGAGCATCGCGGACCGTAGCAGAAAGCTACCCCTTGAACCACGTACAATTGCTATACCGAGTCCGCTGCCGTGATATACATTGCAGCGTAGCCTACCGTCGAGCCAGCACGCAGCGGCCGTGACCACTGCAGTACCTCCCCCCAGGCCAGAACACGCGGGCCGGCGCACTGCCTCTACAACCCTCAGCGGCTTCTCCGGCACAGATAACCTAACCGCCGACACGCGACAGGAGAGCTGAACTCTCGCTGCGGGTCCGAGACCATGCCCCTCCGACGCGCTGCCAAGTCGACCCTACCACTGCACAGAGCACAGTAACCCAGGTTCTAAACCTGCAATATCGGGGAGCCGAAGCAAGTAGCTCATCTAGCACCTGTCGCTGAGTATCTAAATATATAACAGAATCAGACAACAAGAACCTTGCTGTCATTAGGACAATAGAATGAGCGTCTCGCGCGTCTGTGCCAGAGTTGTTCGCGCGTCACTATAGACGTGAGCGGATCGCGAAGACACATTATCTCACGACCGTTGCGGGACCATGGAGGCATTCTGACTCCTTTACCACAAACGCTACCCTTCTCTTCCATCTTGGCCTCCTCTTCAAAGATGTCCACCTCGTTGGGGCACATCGTGCCGCGCCTCATGTATATCTAGTGCGCCGATAGCCCCATAAGCACCCTCTCACCATCGAAGTCTTCCATATCCGAGAAATAACATTACAAGTATCTGTAAATTGTGCTCAAGCATTGAAACGGTGTATATAAAATTGCTGGACTGTTACATGTTGGAGTATTGTAATTGCTGCTTGAAATATGCATACTTCGGACCCATTAGCTCAGTACGCTATGGTACCGGAATCCAATATGCTCCGATCCCTTCTACGGCTGAAGGTCAGGGAAAGTCCCACGAGCTCCTATGTTGCCGCTCCGACGTCATATCCGTGCCATTGACTCCTGAGTCGGATTATATACCTCATTCACACACCTGGACGCAGTACTGCGAGCACCACACCGTCTGAGCGGAAACCGACGCCGCGTTGACCTAACAACATATGGTGGTTATAATTATCACCCGCATTAGACGGCAGGCAATCTACCAAGGTAACACCACCGGTGATTACCAGCGTTTAGCGGCCGCGGCTGGGCCGTTCGGAAGGGCGGGCAAACAGCGGGAAGTGGTGAATGTGAGCGCTAAGAGCTGATCGCGGCGGACGGACGGCTCTCGACTGGCTGATAACGGGGTAAGGGGGCCGCCGGCACGTCCGGCGCTGGAGTGCGGAGCCTCACCGCCGCGCTGACAGCCGAGAGGGATCGAGAGCACGGCTTACACGGCGACACAGAGACGGGGGGAGGGAGCCGGGTCAGACACGTGCCGTGGTGAGACACGGGACACACACACACACACACACACACACACACACAGCGCACTGACAGCTGCTGACGGAGACATGCTGTACACCACGACTTGGGAACTTCACAAACAATACTGACCGAGCACCAGACTGGGGCAGCGCGGGCCAGGCCCGGGCGGGCCCGGTCCAGGGCGGGGGCGGGGGCGTACCTGCAGCGGTGGCGGCCGGGCCGGATACCGGGAGCAGCATGCCACAGGCGGCGTTCAGCGGCCGGTCGGCTCGCGGAGCAGCTCACGGCCGGCCGGTCGGCTGACGAGTCAACGGTCAGTCTCTCCGGCCACCGCCGCCGCCGAGCTGCCAGCTTCGACCAGCGACCGCCCTCCGGCGCGCGCGCCGCCACGCCGCGCCGCGCCGCCGCCGCCGCTCAAATCGCGCCTATTCAAAGCGGCGCCGCGGCGGCAAGCAGCGGCGAGCGGCGGCGCGACGGTGGCGAGCGGTGACGCATTGACCGCGCCGGCTTCCGGTCGAGACGTGTGGAGTACTCACCGGCCCGGCGGGACTCGGCACGCCTAATTGTACGCCCGGTAGACCGACCCCTATCTACCACCGCCGCAACCCCCGAAACCGCCGCCGCCGCCCCCGCCGCCGGCGGCGACGACAGCGGTGGCGGCAGGGGCAAAGACAAAGGGTAACGATACTGGCCCACGTCAGGCGAGAAGCCCTCACGAAGTGGGCAGTGGTCAGCAGACAGCTGGACGGGGGTCTGACGGAAGGGAAGGCCTAGCCGGGTGGTCGGTTGGCCTCATCACGGGCACAAAGGTGTCGATTAGCGGCACGCTGGAAATAGGGAAAACGCGACAGATTGGCTGTCGTTTGTCGGATGCTGTGCGTAGTTCCGTGACTTGACTGGTTTATGACTGTCTTCCGCCACCATGAGGGAGGTGGATTATGGTACTGTCTCTGTCGTGCGTAGTTGGCCATTGTGGGAATATGACATACGTATTACACGTTACAGACACAGACAAGAAAGCCCGGAGGGCACTCGTCATAAAAACATGCGGATGTGATTAGACAGAGCGGGAGCCCAGACAAATGTCATGTCATCATTGCTACATGTTGGTACAAATATGTTACCGGAGCCGTATGGTAAATACTTTGGCATTTACTTCCGTAAGTATCGCGACAACGCAGTCATATTAACATAAATATGTCCATTGTCCAAGTAGTACTGTGCGACCCGGCAGATATAGGCTTAGGTACGCCAGCAGCAGTAAACTTACTGTGCTGAGTGGTCTGTCTTTAATGTGATCCTACCACAACACATTATACATCACATATCACCACATAGCCCTGACCAGGAATCAGCAGCGACCCCCGCCAGCGCTGACTGTCAGTACCGCGGACCGCCCGACATTGCGATCCTTCTGCGCCTGCCCAGCGCCGCGGGCCACGGTCGCGAGGCAGCGCCCCCCGCGACCGCTGCCTGTCGGTACCGGCCGACATTGCGATCCTTCTGCGCCTGCCCAGCGCTGCGGGCCACGGTCGCGAGGCAGCGCCCCCCGCGACCGCTGCCTGTCGGTACCGGCCGACGTTGCGATCCTTCTGCGCCTGCCCAGCGCTGCGGGCCACGGTCGCGAGGCAGCGCCGCTCCCTGTCGGTACCGGCCGACATTGCGATCCTTCTGCGCCTGCCCAGCGCCGCGGGCCACGGTCGCGAGGCAGCGCCGCTCGCTGCCACTGACGTCACCGTCCGCAGTTAATGACTTATCAGTCAAGTCGGCCTGATGTCGTGCTTAATTATGTGCATAGCCGATTGTGATTCTGCAGCGCGGCTGCAGCACACGCGCCGCCGCATTGTGTGCTAAGTTGCCGCGGCGAGCTTACATATTCATCATTCGCCGAATCGCAAGTCAACCGGACGCAGAATAAAAAGAACGCGACGTCGTCGGTCGCCGGGCTTAAACGGGTAATCGTATGCAAATGCATGCTCCACGGATGACCGATTCCAGTTTTCATGCCGTTTTGTGCAGCTTAGACATGTCGGGCATTGCAAGCTACAAGCCTCGCCTGTGCTCTGCAGCTTATTTTTATTATCGTATGCAAAGAATCACGTGGCAAGAGATATTTCATTGTTTTCCGCGCCATAACAAGGCTCTGTTCTTAGGACTGCAAAACGTGTTCCGATGCTAGCTGATAGCAGTGGCTTTCGGGGCTGTAAATTAAATTCAGTGGTCAGATTCCTTTGTGGTCTCGTCAAATAGCATGCACAACGCGCTTACTGGACTTTCAATGAGCTATGTGTGGAAATATTTGCATTATGAGTTTCATAATGGGCATGCATATATGGATTTCTGACATGTACGTGAAACTCACTGTTCCAGTAATTATGTGAGCATAGCGTGAATTGCGGTAAAAATCGTGTTATTGTTATGACAATCGCCCTTTCTCAGATAGTTCCAGGTGGGCGCGCCTTGTAGGACATTGTGTCATACTTGGCTTCGCAGTATCCCTCTTGCCATTAGGGCTATCCCTCATCACATCACAGTGCCACACCACTACACCGCATCAAAGTCTGCAGCTGTGCATGTGTTTGCTCGTTCGAGGCGGGCTTTCCCTCTCACGGCCCGAACACGGACAACAGCTCGAGCGAAATAGATCCACGGCGGACAGTCAGCCGGCCGACCGGACCGGACCGGGCCCGCAGCAGCTGAACTAATGTCCCCGTCTGCGGTCAGATTTACGATGTGCAGAGAATCACTACAGCGCGGCGGTGGTGGGCCCAGCCGGCCGCCGCGGCGCCGCCGCCAGACAGCGTCATACGGAGTGCCGTCTTCATCCGAGTAACGCGCCGAAATTAATTCGGCCGCGCTAGAGGCGCCGCATTACAAATGGTCTCCATACATTCTTATTCCGCGGCCATATACAAGAGCTTTTAGCAAAATTCTCACACCGCGCCCGAATGGGCGCAATTTCTCACCGCGAAGTTTAATCCTACCCGGGAAAGATTCCTCCCATTATTTAGCCACGACACTCAGTTTGAATGCGACGCGTCCGAGGAATTCGGAGAAGATAGGATTCGAGCATTGGCCTACATCGAAGATTGCACTATCGAAAACAGGCGGACGAATGGGCGAGCTGAAACACCGCTCAGCTGCACACGAGAACGAGAGAGAAGACGAACGGTGGACATGAATCGCATCGACCATTTGGTGTTTGCCATGGCATTGCAGCCTGGAAATAGTTGGCGGTTGGAGAGAAAGATCGTTAACATTTTAATCATTAAATAAATGTTAATAGACTTAAAAAAATATACAAAACCTTTATGAAAAAGATACGTGATTCTATCGTAACCTACGTACTGTTAGCAGATATAATAATCATTTGTATGCTTGCAATTGCTGATTCAAGAGACATCAGATCGGTTTCAGGTTCATGCAGATTGTAGATCTTGAGGAGGAGGAGTAGATCTAAACGAAAATCATATAGACAATCTCTTAAAAGGCAATTTACTTGATAACCGACGTTATAAATGTTTTTGCAAATCCAGTAAAACAGTTTTGCTCGCCAGATAAATCTTGTGTAGCAGATTTCGCTTCTCTTCCTCCAAGTCAGTCTTACTTAGCAAATCAATAATTAGGGGCAGCCTGGCCGCTCCCAGATAAGGTTTTTCTTGTGAGCTCCTCTATTTATTCTTTCGCTCTGAGATGCTCTCCTTAAAAGTCGGAGGGCCTACGCTGAAATAAAGCCAACTTTAGACCAGTGTGAAACCCGAATGGCCAAGGAAAAACCTAATTGAGATTGCAGTCGGAGAGATAGATTAATGGGAAAACTTTGTATTAATCCAGGATAAATCAAAATAACGCGGAAAATCGCGCCGCAGATTCAATTTGCCAAGATTTATTTGGCGCAACTGCATTTTTGGAGAATTTATAGCACATACTGGGCAGCTTCAGAGGAGTTTGGTCATCTTGTCTGGCGCCGCCACGATGGGGGCTAATTATTTTCTCGGCCGCTCGACCAACCATGAATGGCTGACAGAAGTCAACTCCATTCGAAAGGGGAGCGTTTCACACAGTCCACCAGAAGGGCATGTGAAAGTAGCTATCCGCCGTCATTAATTTATGTTCACGTGAGCTAATTACATCATCGACATTCAAAAGACACAAATTATTCGCCCATTGTTCTCGGTGCGAACATCCGCCTCCGCTTGACGGCTACGAGGGCGGAGCAAAAACCGCTCCACCTTCCTCCGAGCTCTCTATCTCTCTCTCGCTGATCCGTCAGCACTCTCTCCACTCCGTGCCGACACTCGGGCGCCTCCCATGCTCTGCCCTCTACTGGAGGCCCGCCCCGTCACTAACTTCGTGGCCGGGCGCCGGCCCACCCTCAGCTCCACTAAACACACCGCCGTCATCTTAAAATCACACCAGCGCAAAAAAGCGCGCATGGAAGCCAATGAGATATCATATTTTCACTCAATCCCGCCTCTTTTTAACCCCTTGCTCATTGAGATAATAGCGGTAAAAACTGGTGACGGGCCTGGGGAACAAAAAGCGGCAGAGGCGGGCCGGTGTGTTTTGAGCCCGATTAAACAGAACTGGAGCGGCCCGGTAGCTGATGGCGGCGGCGGCTGACGGCGGCAGCGGCAGCGGCGGCGACCCGCAGCCGCCACGGCCACCAGCAATGATTGAGCAAAAAAACAGCACCTGGCCGCACGTCACGGGCCTAAAGAAGTTTTTGCCCGTTCAGCTGTTTGTTTCTGCGCGGGGTGCGCGGCCTGCTGGCAGCGGGCCGCTGTGGGGGGGGGGGGCGACTGGACCCCCAGGGCTCAGCGGGGGTCCGGGGGCCGCACGCGCGCCGCGTGGCGTCACTGCAGCCGCTCGGCACTGGGGAAAGGATTACACGGACTTTGTGCCGATACCACCACTTGATGACGGCGAGGGTGCTTCACTAATATCGCTTTGATTGGCACTAAAAGAAGCCCTCAGCGGCTGAGAGATAACTGTAGCCGGGCTTTATTGAGCGGCGAAAGGGGACAACCCTTCCGGCGAGGCCATGTTCAACAAGAGCCTGCAATTATTGCCAGCCGAGCAGACCCACAGAGCGGCGTGTGGCACGGCGCGTGCTGAAGGCAGCCACCACCGGCGGCACAGCCATCCAAATCTAATCATGATGATTGTGAAAGGGGTCGCCCGGTTTAAAATGGCTGCAGCGCCAATGAAATCGTCTGGATCTACATGTGGAGCGGCAGGCACCATTAACCAGCAGCTGAGGGCTTTCAATAGATGGAAATTAGCCAGCGGCTCGCGCGGAGCCGCTGCTGCTGGGCGGCTGCCGGGCGCGCGCCCGCCGTCCCGCCGCCTACTATGTCAAAATGCTAAGGATACCGGCCAATAAAAAAGCCGGCCCTGTCACCTGAATACCACTGCAGCAGAAGGGTTGGCCCGTGAAAGGACTTTTGTTTGATCTGAATATGGCAGCCGGCGGCGGCGCGTGGATTCGTCATTGAAGGAGCTGCGCCGGCTGAAAGGGTGGAGCGCGCGCGGCCGTATAAAAACGGGTCTGATTATGCGCGCTGTGACGGCGGCTGGCGGCTCGTGTGCATGGGAGCCGGTCGGTCACATGCCCGCTGTCCTCGCGAAGCGAGTCGGGGGGAATATGGCGGCGTCACACCTCCCACTATCGACGATTCAAATCACCAGCGGCGCCGAGCCGAGCTCATTTCCAGCCGGAGCGCACGGCGGGCGAAGAGGGTTGAGCGGCGCCGTTCATTGGAGCAGCAGCCCGCATCGCCCGCCTGCGCCGCCGGACTCATGGCAATCGCGGATGATTTGAATATAAAATGGAGCCGCAGCAGGAGCGGTGCGGTGGCAGAGCGGAGTCCATTTTGTTGCAGGCAGGAAGCTGAATCAATGCGGCAGAGAGAGGAGATACGCCGTGCTCGGGGTATTGAGCGCGATACGCAGAAACGGCGCGCCAGGTTGGGCGGGGCTGCTGACGGAAGTGGACGGACGTCTTTGACAGCGGCCGGCTGGCAACAAAGATGAGGAGCTGCTGCAATATCAGATACCGCCGGCCGGCATTGAGGCATATCGGTCGGCATCGCTCGGCGGCGACTTCAAAGGCGCGCCGGATACGCCGCCGCCGCGCCGCCACTGCCGCCACCGCGCCGCCACTGCCGCCACTGCCGCCGCAAACCGAACGCGGCCGGCTACTGGTCCGACTGAGATGCCATTTTGAGCTCGCAGCATGAGTATGGAGTGGGCGGGTGAGCTGCAGAGTGCAGCGGAGCAGGGGGTGTCGGCACTGCATGGGCAGGGGGTGTCGGCACTGCATGGGCGCTCCATTATCTAACAGGGACTGCCACCGGCCCAGCCATTGCACAGCGGACGCCTGGAGGCTTCAACTTCACAGCCATCATGTGCTAGGTATACAGACTCACAGACTTTTGTGTGTGCCGTTCATAGAAAAATCGCATACATTCCACAAATACCATAAAAACGCAATCCAGACGAATCGCTACAGATGCCCCTTGGGGTTCGGTTCTGGATCAGTGACGGATACGTCTGCACATTGCACAAGCACATCGTATATGCATGACGTACTAGATATGTGCACTGTGCAGCGTAAACTGAGTGCAATGAGTGTACAAAAATGGAGCAGACAGAAGCTGCAGAGCTGCCACCGCCCCTCCTGAAAACCGCGGCGACTCGGCTCACCTGAGGCCCTGCCGTCGCTCGCGTGATGATCGCCTCACCGCGTAATTAGCGTGAATACGTGATACACTACTTATGTCGACCGGCTGATGATGCACTTATCACAAACATACGCCACTTTGTAGCGGCATCACTGGACACGAGAGCCTAAGTCGACTGCTACAGTCCGTATGCGCTCTAACTGACGGCACCCGTTTGCATGGCGATGCAAATTCCCATGTGAGTCATATTCCAGGCCGTAATGAATAAGCCAGCGATGTCGATGCTAAGCCCCGCCAGTGACGTGTTTACCTGGTGTTCATGCATACCGCGTATTCGGAATGCATTTTTAACAAGTCGCCGCCGCTGTCCGGCGTTGTCGTTGAACTGCGCAGTGCAGAGAGTATGCAGGGCGCGTGTCGTCAGTGCAGGGTATTCAGGGCGCGTGTCTGTCAGTGCAGGGTATTCAGGAGCGGCCTAACACAGTACTCAGAGCTGGATACCCAGTTCATTGGCGCGGCTCGGATGAGACGACTCGTGTGTCTGGCACACGCCGACGGTCCCACCACCGCGGGGGACAGGGCGCGGGCGGGGGGGGGGACAAACAGCGTCAAACAGTCCCCCTCCGTCCCCCCTCCCCTGGTCGTCGCGCAAACGTACTGCCGACCAGGAAACAATGAACCACCCAGAGCTCCGTCGCCGACCGAATTAACCCCGCTCACCCCTTTACGAGCAAAAAACAGGCGGCCCCCGCCCGCGGCCATTTTTCACCCATTGCGCCAATTGCGTCTCATTCGAATGTGGCGGGCCGGCGACGCTGGCGGCGCGTATTAGCATCGTCGTCGGTGGCGGCGGCAGCGGCGGCAGCAGCAGCCGCCTTTGTCACTCCACCGTAATCACCGCCGCTGACGTCATTCAGTGACGTCACCCACGGAGCGGCACGCGCCGAGGGTGCCGGCCGCTCGCAACAAGTCGCCGGCCGGCCGACACGACGGCAAATATTGTCAAGGGGTTAACGGGATGCAAATCCTGGGGGAGCCGGCCGGATTTATGGCGAAGGGGGAGAGCGAGGTAAAATATGGGCGGCGGGCAGAGGTGAAGTACTTTAGCGCGCGCCGGTCGCCGCCCGAGGCGTCGACGGCGTCGAGGGCCACGACACGACCGACACGGGCCGCTGCGGGGGGTCCCTCGGGAGGAGGGGGGGAGACAGCTGCTCCCGAGGACGGTCCGGAGGCCCGGTACAGCAGCCCGCTACGGTAGCGGCTGAGACGGTGACGTCACACAGTAACGGCACTTAGTGGCCGAGGAATGTGTTAGTGACGTCACTGTTGGTCGTCCCGGAGGTGGCGGCTGGGAGCGGAGTAACGCCGATAACAGTGGTGTGGTCAGTGCCGGACGAGCCAGTGACGTCAGAGCAGGGGATCAGCGGCGGTCTGTCGCCGCGGTGGTGTCGGCAGATCGTGAGCGGCACCTCAGCCGCCGCTGGCCGCGCGGCCCGCCGAGCCCCCGACCGTATCGAAATTAATCCAGCCGCATGACATCAGCGATGGAATGTCATCACGCAAATCATCTTAGTGACACCGCCCCGGCCACCGGCCACCTGAGGCTGGGCCGAGTCTGAGCCCTCAGTCTGGGCCGAGTCTGAGCCCTGAGCCGGGCAGGCCAGCCCCGGTCCTTCACCGGTCCGTACTGGGTCGCTGGCGAGCGACGACTGTCTAGACATTCAGATTGTGCCAGCATGGAAATCCATCGACCGAGCCCTTAGATTCAAGTTCAAGGACCGTGATTTGTTCATCAATACCGGCAAATTAACATGTGCGGAGTATACCGCTTATCAACGCGTTTCCACATATTGCACGGCTGACAGCGACTCCTCCGGGTCATCAGCAGATCGTCGCCTGAGCGTGCCATTACTGGGCGGCCGCCTTATCTCTTCGTCGGCGGTCATTCAGCGCGTGACCTGTCACCGATCAATGACCGGGCCTCGGTCGTGCAGTGCAGCCGGGGGCGGCGCCACTTCTCCGAGAGAGAGAGCGTCCGATCAGTGCGACCGCCGTCCGGATTGAATCCCAGTGAATACTTCATCAAACGGCGCGCGGCCCCAACTGATGGCCTGCAGACACTGAGGCGCGCAATACCGCCGGCCGGTAAAATATTTGCCGATCCCTGATGAACCGGCCGGCCGATCATTCGCCATTCAATTACGGCCAGCCTGTTTGATTGTTGATTTTGATGAAAGGCGGGCCAGCAACGAGATACCGTCCGTGCGACGGATTCGATGGCCGTCGCCGGCCCGCGGCGATCGACGGCGGCTGACGGTGAGCTTCGACGAGCTTCGCTGAGCTTCGCCGAGCTTCGCGGAGACGGTCCGACGGTCCAGCGCGGTCCGGCGCGGACCGACGCTTTCCGGCGAGGTCCGCTCTGCGCCAGACCGATCTATAAAATAAAGATATTCGGCGTACTAGGAGGCCGGTTATGTGGCGGCGGGGGAGCGGCGGCCGGACTACGGGAGGGGACGATTCCGACGCATTGATCACGTCCGCGACGAACTCGCCGCGCCGTTGCGTCAGAATCGCCGCTCCGCGCC
Organism: Semibalanus balanoides; assembly: GCA_014673585.1. Classification (NCBI taxonomy): domain Eukaryota; kingdom Metazoa; phylum Arthropoda; class Thecostraca; order Balanomorpha; family Balanidae; genus Semibalanus; species Semibalanus balanoides. The sequence continues at coordinate 39,994 of VOPJ01004868.1, read as the reverse complement.
AGGAGCGTCGCAGCCGCGCCGGGACCGTCGCCGCCGGCAGTGTGACCATGGTAATAAGAGGCGACAACACTTGGTGCTGACGGATTGCTAATGAATGTGCTGTTTTATGAATATGGTGGCCGGCAGCCGGCGCCCCGATGGGAGGGGAGGGGGAGGGGAGGGTGCCACGACAGGCGTTATTGCTTCGAAAGGGAGCGATTAGTTTTGCGTGTCGTGTGGATATGTACGGCGGAGAGCGGGGACTCGCGACAGTGAAAACGTGGCGATAGGGATGTCAAATACAGCCACGCCTCGAAATGAAACGAGTCGATGCTGCACGCATACATACCTTGAATGGGAACAGTTACGTAATTGCGGTATAATAGGTAAAAACGTCAACGACGGGTTCAGAGTTGGCAGTTGAAGTTCTGTAGGACCGATTTAAGTCCGTGGAAACTAGCAACAGCATTGTAGGAAAAGAATGTTTGCATGTTAGCAAACGTTGTAGCACGCTAGCTTAAATTATTGAAGCTGCATACTTGCAGTGCTGCCGAAAATATATCCGATGTTAGCTATTTCTACTATATGCTAGATATCTACATATATAAATACTAATATAAAAAAATAAACTGATATGTTATTATCACATCGAGACAAAATGCTCTATTCTTACTTTATTCTGAATTATGGGGAGAATACACCCTGCGCAATATATTACATTACACCAGCCACGCCCTGACAAACCATCTAACGCGGCGTCACAGCACCTTTCTTAGGGCGAGGCGGCCGGGCGGGCAGTTGGGTCACCTCAGAGCACACGTATACCGCCTCTTACCGCGTGGTGACCGCGATGTTAGCCGTGCTTCTGTTCACTATCCGAGCTGCCGATATTCCGGACCAAGTGTCGGACCGAGGACCCAATACGGCGACCCAGACACGGACGCCCCTGCCCGCGCCCATTACCATACAACGCTGCATTGTTTGCTAATTTACGGCGGACCCATTAGAATACATGATTATTCAATAAGAGTCAAGTGCATAATTCGGCCGGCTGGTTATTCGCCGAGCGAAGGATCGTGCCGGGGCTGAAGCTACGCCTGTTGTTGGGCACGAGCGGGCCGTGGCGGGCGCAGAGGAGGTGAGTCGGCACGTGTCCCCGCGCCCCCGGAACGCCGCAGGGCATATATGTCGGAACACGGAGCAACGGCACTGCACGGTCCTCCGGTAGGCAGGAGGAGAGGAAGACAAACAGAGTGTTGGTGACGCAAGATGACGGAGTAGAAAGAGATCTTCAGAGTAGACATCCAACTACCAATGACACTCTGGTGTATATTGAAAACATTGCCAGCAGGGCCAGTTTTGTCAGAATCGTCAGCATCGCGAGTAGCGTCAGCAGCGTCAGCAGCGTCAGCAGCGTCAGCAGCGTCAGCAGCGTCAGCAGCGTCACGAGCACGGTGCCGGTGGAGGCGGCCCGCCAGCCCGGAACACCCTCGAGCGGCCGCCGCGCCATCATTGATGGATATTAGTTCGAAGTTGGCTCTGTCACTGGCAGTGGAAGGTGAGGATTTATAGTTAAATGTAATAGCGCATGGCTGAAATATTGCGCTGAACAAACGCATTAGTTATGTGCAGGGAATATGGAACAATTACCGTGTCTTCCAGCGCTGGCCAGGCGGAAATGGTGAAATGGCGGCCGGTGGCCGGGCGATTGATGATACTTCGGCCCGGTTTAGGTACCGCCTCGGGTGTTGGTAATGCCAGCAGCGACCAGCCAGTGGCAAGGCGCTACTGCAGGCAAATAGCACGGCAGCCACCAGACAGTATCAAGGCAGCAGCCACCCCGTATCAAGACAACAGCCAGCCAGTGCCAAGACAGACACCAGCATGCATCAAGGCATCCGCTGGGAGGAATCAAGGTGGCCGTCAGCCACTTATCAATGCTTGTATTGGGAGACACCATACTCGACCAGCTGTATCCACATAACAGACAGACCACTGTCGCTAAGCCTTGCTTTGTACAGAAACGTGAGAAGTTTAATCTCAGGGATACGTTGATTTATTTCCCTTGCAGACGCTATTCATTGCCTCGTGCATATGCAGTGAATCAATCACACCAATCCGCCACTTATTAGTGCCTCTGACTGTCGCCAAGTTAGAGCGGCGAACTGGCAGAACAATGGTGCATAAACATAGGAGTTAGGTTGGCATAGGCATAGCCGCAGCGCATTACGAGTGCCTGTATCTGCCGGATGAGGCACCTCTGTACCGTGACGGGCACAGCAGACCGCCAGTGCTGCAGGACTGGGGGCCCAGGCCGCAAAATGCCGCGGGCCACCGCAACCCCCCTCCCCCTGCGGTGACAGCACAGACAGCGACAGCTGACAACAGCACGACATCCGCCCCTCACCGCCCCGCACCGCCCTGCACCGCCCCGCACTGTCACCGTCGCTGTTCCAATACCGCCCAACAACGAATGTCTGCAATTAGGGCCTCCCGCCGGCACTAAACGCTGCAATAGTGCAGTGCATTGAATAGCGCTTGCGGCGCCAGGCACGTCGTAAATCTCGATTTACATCTGTTTGCTGTTCACCTGTCGGCTCCACGTGCCAGGGTCCCTGGGTCGGTGTTTGCCTTCATTTGTCATGTTCGAACAGCGGGGTCTGCATATACAGCAGGACGTGGCCACGCGGCCGGCTTCTGGGGGCGTCGGTATTTTATTGACCAATTGCGACGAGGCAGGTATGAATATTCCGCCGTGAACCTTTTGCCCGCGGACAGAAGCGCCTCGGTGCACCTGCTTATTCATTTAGTGGCCATAATAGACTGAATAATTGCCGAGCCGCTCCAGGTGGCTCGTGACAGGGCCCTCGGGTGACTCGGCCGACAGACAGGCAGGCAGACAGACAGACAGACAGACAGACAGACAGACAGACAGACAGGCAGACAGACGGGAGGTGGAGAGAAGTTCTCCAGCCGCTGCCGACCGGCCAGGGGCAGCAACAGGGCCTCTCCCGCCGGACCCCCCGCTGGCGACCGCATCTGATTCGTTTAACCCCATCGCCGGGTCGGCGGCAGTCTGCGATTTGTCATCGCGGCCTCTCGTCGCTTCGCCGCCGCGCGGACCGCTTGGAAACACGTCAGATTCGATATGCCCGTTAGACCATCGGATCGGATCAATTACGGCACCGGGAGCGGGGACGGAGCCGTCGCGTCCCCCGCCGTCGCCGTCGATGCTCCCCGTCGGCAGAGCGCACTCCCCCGTCGGCGTCGACGCGGCGGCGCGACTGACCGTCGGCCGCCCGGCTGGTTCGCCGTCTGACCGCCAGAGCGGCCGCCGCGCGCGTCAATAACCCGTTACCATGGTTACCGCACATATCATTCTTCGGATGCAAATTCGGGCGGCGCGCTGTGAAGCGGACGCGGCCAGAATGAAATGCGGCGGCAGCGGCGGCGGCGGCGCGCGCCGGGCGTCAATACGGTCCGGCCAATGATATTCAAGAATTGAAATCGGACGGGGTGGAGGCGGCCGCAGGCGAGCGGAAGGGGTGGCCACTGGCCGGTGCGCGAAGTGAAGTCTCCGAGACGAGCGAGGCCGCGCCGCTCCGGCCGCTCGCCAGCGCCGCCAAATAGAATAAAATTTCCATCAGCGATAATTTAAATTTCGTCCGTCGGCGCGCCGGCCGGCAAAAAGACTGGACATCGGGTATTGATTTTGCCGGCCAGCGGCGAGGCGGCGGAATTCGGGCGTATTTGGAATTGAGATGAAAGGTTGCGGTATGCGCAGCCAGCCGAGATGACAGACGGCTCGACGGAGGAGAGCGCAGCCGAACGGCAACAAACAACGCCCAGATGAATGCCAGGCTGAATTTTGACGGCCCGCTGGAGAGGGGGGGGGGGTTGACGGCCGGCGAAGGGGGACATCAGAAGGTCCGGCGGAGGCTGGACTGGGATGACAGACGGAAACGAACGCTGAGGGGGGGGTGCGTCTGAGGCGCGGTCAGTCAACTGAAGTGGAGAGAGTGCGGGATAGGAGGCAGAGAGGAGTGGTGCAGACGGAACGGCCAGATCTGCAGACAAATGTGGGGACGTCATAGAATGACATTTTGTGCATAGTGAATGATGAATATTAACACATTTTTAATGGAATTTGACAAGCTGCAGCACACCCATTTAGACATGGCAAATGTATTAAGGGTGAAGTTTGTGCGGTTGACATTTTATAACATAATCAGACAGGTTTTGTCTTATGTTTGAAGTTTTCCAAAAATGCGTGACCGATAAACGCATTTTTGGAACATGACGTGCCCAGACGCAACAAATCAAATTATATAATTCATGGAAATATAACAACCAATAAACAATGTATTCAATGTCAAACGAGCATGTCATTTAAACCAAATGTTTTAAAGGACAATTTAATTCCAACATGTAATTTAAAATATATGGGCACATTTCGAAACAACATCTCTTGCATTCATTCGATTCGAGGAGACAATTACGACAATCGGTCAGAATGCTACATGCATTGCTTACATCTACCTGGCGGGAGTAAGTATGCCGAAAGAGCCGCTTTCATAAACATAGATAGCCAAGCTACCGTCATCTTTGTGACTCCATATGGACACGTGAAAGTGTGGCCATGGGCTTATATCTCGCTAATTAATGCAGCATATTAGCATACATGCTTTGTACATTGCAAGATGTGCATGGCTTGTAAGACCATCAGATTATGCAGAATGCAGCTTCGCCTCAGCCGAGACATACCTAACAAGCTACGACTCTTGTGTTATCCTAATGCCAAGCCACTTTCTCACTTTTCCGAGAAGCATGAGAATACTTAGCAAAGCTCTGCCTCTCCCTGTTGATGCGTTCGAAAAGCAGGTCCGCAGCTTGTTCACGTTTATGCCACAATATATTTCACCAGCCATCCCATCTCAGTAAAGAACGGTGGTCTAAGCTACGACTGAAGTGCTAAATGCGTTGTCATGACGACAGGTCAGGCCGTCCAACTCATCATTCACATGCCTGGCTTACATCATGTGTTGTGAGAAGCTACCACCAGATCATCATCGCCTTCCTTTCTCTGCTTCGTCGTTTTGCACTAATTCACTTAACCTGCTCTTGCGAGGTTCCGTTCTCCGACCTCGCATCGCTCCCGTGGCAGAAGCGCTACAAGTGGCTATCCAGCGGTGCAAGCAGTGGGAGCCAGCCAAGAGTCCGTATGTGTACACCTGAGCCATGGCTCCAGTACTAGAACAGGAGTGCCGATGATCCTTCCATGCGATCCTCACTTTTGTCCTTATTTATTATGACTGACTGACGCGTCCCGGTATGATACCGACACTCAGGAGTACGCCGGCGCTTTTTCGGTCGCCCGCGTTTTATTCTGAATCTCGAGTTCTCCGAGCCGGCTCCGTACTTGTATTTAGTAGGACGGTCGCTCGCTCACTTTCCGGGGAAATAGTATATATTCAGGCGCGGGAAATGAACCCGTCGCCGGGGCTTATTCGACACATTATATCCTTGTCGGTTTGTGTTACCCTTATCTATTTCTACGTAGGAGACGCAGAGGCGCTATGCCACAGTACTTTTGGGTTCTCGGCCGGAAGGCGCCACGAGCGAAGATATTGCACGTCAGTCTCGGCCATAAACCTAGCACATCTCCGTCGAGCTTGGTTCGGTTCGCGGCGGCTCTTCCGAATAATCTCCAGGTAGCGGAAACTACGACCCATTGAGGAGAAATAACAAATGGTCAAAAGGATTTTCCTCGTTTGGAAATATCCGCAAACACGAGGTCCGGATGCCAGGCGCGCGTCTGTGCGAAAAGTTACTGATAGCGATGATGTCTCTTGCACAGACTCAAGCCGGAATAACAGGTTTAGTTCGGCGGTCGTCTGCCTAGGAATCTTGGAGGCGACGCAATGGAGATTTAGGACCTCGAGCGCCACGGAGATACTACCGCGACGTGTGCAACGAATTAAGAAATCTCTAAAGAGGAAAAAAGAAAGGTGAGCGTTTCCGAGTGGAAATCCGGGGAGATTAAAGTTGAGTGTGTAAGCTGAACATCAAAGGACAGTCCCAGATAAGTGAGGATAGACCCTAACTCATTTACCATCTTAACGAATATAACTACATCTCGCCCCATCAGATTTGTATAAGTGCCGTGCGGGACACTAATGAAGAAGGGCCTGATTTCGGGTGTCGCTTTGCGCTGCGGCATAGTTGTATTATAGGAGGTTAGTATCTTGGGCTACTAAGGCTGACTGGAAAATGAGGCCCCAACGAGAGTGTAAACAGTATCAGGACATGCTTCCTTCAAATAAGCTCGACCAGCAATGGTCCAACATATCTCAGCATTACAATAGACAAGTACCAGGAATGTTCCATGTTCATAGGTTCATGGATGTTTCATGCTCATGGGTTCATGGTACGACTGCAGCATGACTCGAAACTGCTGTCAACAACTAGCAGTTGCCATTATTGGTTGATGATATACAATTGATAGAAAGTGTTTGAGCGGTAGCATTGTTACAACTTGCATTGCATGCTGCCTATCTGCTTGAATATACGCATGAACATTTTACGCATGCAAAAGTATTGAATGATTACAAATATTTGCATAGGGTTTAACTTCAAACCAGACACATCCCATAAATGTACCAGAACTCGATATTTAAAACGACTTGTGAAAATATAAAACATAGCTAGCATGATAAATATGGAATGAGACCGTTTGTGGTATCATTATGGTATGACGTCATTCATGGTATCATTCCACATTTATGAAACAGTTATGGTACAAAGTATTATAATTTTTTGATCAGATACCGAATATCGCTGACAGGCATATTCAAAAAATTAATTAGGAAACATCTATAACTACATGGGTATTATGCGAACTGACTGTCATATTTTGGCGGAGAATAACTGCACCCACATGACAATCACACATTGAAATCCCATTAAACGGCACAGTTATATCATCTATAGACTGAAGCATTTCGCAATGCCGTTCCAATGTTGTCCGATAGCTGAGCCCCGCAACATTACTCGACCATTAGAGTGCAGTGGGGTGATAAGTGAGGTAGGGGGTGGGCAGAGGGGGAGGGGGAGGCGGGACGGGATACGGGGTGTTTCGACCGCCCAGGGACCACCCCCACCTCCAACGGCGAACCGGAAACAATCGGGGACAGGAAGAGGAACAAACCGATGGTGTCAAGTTACACGACAAGGATGGTGAACACAACATCACTGAGCTGGTGAATACTACCAGCCGCGTCGTCACGCTCGGAAAGAACTGGCGACGGTATAGGGACGGACCGTTACCATTGAAGGAAGTGGTGAGTCGGCTGAACGTGATGTTGTCAGTCGGCTGAATGTGCTGACCAGCGTGTAGTGGGTAAGACCAGCACGTCATCAGATACTACCACACTGAGTCACGGCCGAGACTGATAGGACACGAAGCAGCTGAGGACGTATTATTTGCAGGGTTGTCAGGACTCAGGTGTTCTCTAAACAAACAGCATCCTGTGCCGACGCGGTATTCGCGCAGCCAGAGAGTTCAAATGTTGGCTATATGATTAAATTGTGTAAAATACCGGTGAGTATTACAGCTACAGATGAAGCTAGTCATGCTGAACTTTGGACTTGAAGGTATCGTCGCAAGTTCCAGAGCCGCAGTCGACGATTCGAGTTCCGTGTCGAACGTGTCGATAGTAACATGCTATTGAAATCAGGTGATTGGCGCAACGTCACATACACGAAATTACTGGGAATTATTCGTAGCGCAATTCATAAAGTAAAAGTTACCATGAATAAAATAAATCATTAAAAAAGACTTTCAAATAAAGATGAGGTAGCCACTGCAATGAAACAGGATTGTACTTGAGACTGAGTGTACCATTTTTGTGAGAATGGTTATAAATGCTCCTTTAAGTATCATTCCTTCAATGAAGTAGGTAATACAACTAAGTCGAAAGGATAAAATGTCTCCTTAATCAAAACCACGCATATTTACCAGCATGCAACCCTTGAAACATGTCTTAAAATTCGAGTTTCTCTACCGACTCGTGTCCTCCACTTTCATCTCCCCCCCCCCCACACACACACACCCTTTGAATGACAGTCCAGGTGAAGGTATACTGGGCCCGTGCCAGCCACCCGCCCGTCCGCGCGCCCGGCCCGCGCCAGCCGCGCCCCGAATAAAACCCTTTCCCGCGCCATTCAGAAGCGTCGACCAACCGCCGCACGAGGCGCACGTGGCTGCTTATACTGCTCTGAGGGCGCACCACCACCAGCGCCGCCACACCAGTATAAAGACGGGAATGAATTGGGAATGAAACTTAGGTTCCAGTGCTGACACGCTAGCCTCCGGCGCCAGGTCAACTCGAGTTTGGTTTGTTACTGGTGTCTGCCTACTGAATCGACCACCTAAAAGACATAGTTTTATCGAAAGGAAAAATGAATACGACGTTTAATCAAGAGAAGCCAGGAAATGCAGTGCCGGACACATTGTGTAATATAACCTGTGAGTTGGTTTGTTTTATTTATCATGGTTCACAAAACACTTGAGGTAGTTCCTTAATGTATTAATGAGAGAAATTCAAGAGCCTGCTTTTTCGTCTAGCTTATCCCCGAGGCTACAGCTGCACGCCGATGTCTCGTAGCGTAGGGGAGAGATCCTTCCACCCACATCTGGAAGTTTCATTTGGAATTAATGCAACCCCTCTCCCAGTGGGATGGTCTCCGCCGGCTCGGTCAAACGGGTAATAAGCCATTCTGCAAAGTTGGCGGGCGCCGCGCTTTTTCGGTCCCCGGGGCGGCTGAGCGATACGGGATGGGAGCGAGAGTAGAATCCGGGGGGGGGGTGGAGGGTCAAATGGTTCGCTCAGCCCCCAGACGTCAGCGTCGCGAGGACGCTGGTCAGTCGGCTATCCCCTCAAACCGCTGTCCTCCCATCGGTGACGTCATCTGATCATGGTCTCAAAGTTACCCACTCCTCGGCCGGTCAAAGTCAGAGTAGCTCCGAGATCGTCCGTTGGTGCCCCCGCCGCCACCGCCCCCCGCCGCCGCCGCCGCCCCCGCCCGCCGCTGACGTCTTCATATCACGGTGATGGCCGAAGCGTGGCTTGTCGACAAACAGCCACACTCAAACACTGAATATTTAAAGCGGCGTGCGCCGCGTGCCGCGAACGCCGCGGAGTCGCCGCCGCCAATTCATCAGAGGCGTTCGCATTCATGTTTCCCTAATTTGGATCGCTCCCATTGGAATGCGAGAAAAGATCATTACATGCGAGATGTTGTATAATACGTGTCGGGCACCCTATTGCTTTGATATCAGACACGGAGCTCATAATCGATTCATGTATGCGGCTAAAACAAATAAATTATAATCACGGGGGGAGACCAAATTGGATTTGTGATTAACATTTTAAATATGCTCGGCGCGCGTGCGCCTGCGCGCGGGCCGCGCCAACTGTGCCGCAGCCGCGTGATATGGAGCACTGGCGGCCTGCCGCTGCGCGCGGCGGGGTTTTATCAGATGGTACTGCGTTTCAGCCGGTGCTGGATCGCCCCTGAGTTGTCTTCCGTCCCGGCTGCCGGCAGCAGGCGGCGTCCAGTCACGACTTCATCAATCTGATGAGGCACCGATGCACGGCGGCCATTTTTAAACTCAGCGCTCCACCTGCGCTCGTGTCGCGCCACTTTAGCCGCAGCGGCGGCGGCGGCGGCGCGACGCAGCCCGGCGCCATGGTGACAAACGGTGGCGCCATGGTGACAAACGGTGGCGCGGATGCAAAGGCTATCCGGTTGTTAGAGGCGACAGAATGAAGCAGAATAGTCAATGACAAGAGTGAAGCTCTGTAGGATGTTCGGTCATCAGTTGTCTCCTTATGATTTGTTTTGTTTGCATGCGTAGCTCTATCACAACCTTAGATTCCAAGTGCGAGTACTCGACACCGCTTGAAAGCAGAGCCCAATGTATCGCTTTGCTTTCCATTGAGGTCATCAAGACCGGAAGCCAGGCTTGCTTCTTCTTCCGTAAGTTTGCACGCCTTGCCCTGAGTCCCCCTTCACCCCGTTTGATCATCGGACTCAGCCTCTGACTCTGTATTTCTCCTGGAGACGTCCCCGTCAGTCGGCCTTCATCCTGGAGACGTCCCCGTCAGTCGGCCCCTGACTCTGTATTTCTCCTGAAGACGTCCCCGTCAGTCGGCCTTCGTGGCGCCCCTCCTGTCATTCACCAGGGATGCACCGCGACAGATCCGGACAGATCACCGCGACAGATCCGGGACCATCTGCAGTGGGGGGCCAGATCCGGGTGGATCGTGGGAAAAATGCAGTGTGCCGGAAGGTCGACGCTGCACCGGACACCGGACGGACGGACGGACGGACGGACGGACGGACCCTGGTCAGCTGCCGCGCCTGTGTAGGCGCTGGTGAAGTTGATGACTGCACTGCTGAAGTAATGACGGGAGAAAGCGCTGTGCGTACTCAGGTCCGGGGTTTGGGGTCCGGAGTCCGGAGGTCAGACGAGGTCCGGAGTCCGAGGTCCGGGATCCCAAAATTAGTATGACACCCCGGGCTCATGGCTCTTTTACACATACAAAAACATAAATGCACAGAGTTTGAAAGGAGCTGCCATCCAGATCTGATACCGTACCCTGGCCAGACAGCGCGATGTTCCTCGCTGCTAGTAAGCCAGCCCTGTGTGGGGCTGATAGACTGACGTCAGATCACTACACCGGCATCAAACAGACAGACAAACTGATGGTGTGGGTGCATCTCTCGAGAGGAGAACGATCGCCACCTTCTGTCAGCGAAAACAGCCGTGATTCAGCACTGAGGCGGAGACCAGGTCCGGCAGATTAAGGTCACGCCATAAACCCAGTTTATGCATGCGATAAGATCGTTATCAGTTCGGCCGGCGCCGGCGACACTCTGCTTTGGGCGGAAACACCGCGGGCACCACCACTTTTACCAGCCGCCACCTGTCAGTCATAGGCGAATCAAAGAAAGCAGACGGAGAAAGCTAATAAGCTAATGAAATATAGTATATACGGCCAAACTCTTAGCCATGCAAAACCAGTTTCGCCGGAGAAAAGTTGCGAGCAGCGAGCACGCAGGGAAGTTCGCTGACCGGGCAGGCGTCCAGGCGTCATGTATTATGAAACGGCGCCGCATATCTCAATCGTTCTGCAAACTCGCTGCCGGTAAACTTTTCCGCTGACCGATGGAGGCAAACTTCCACTGATAGCGCGATGAATAGAAATATAGTTTCGAGCAGTGTCACTATCTGTGCCATGTTTCGCGGTGGCCGCTCAAATAATAGAACAGTGCTGTTTGCATGAGCAGCTTTGATGGAATTCGTTCCAAGAAACCACAGAGGCACAGTTCAAAGGTTACCATTCACCCAGCAGTACTTATTGAACAAGACAGTTGTTTGAATTCAAAATGTTTCTTTTCTTCGCTACAGTTATCTTTTTTCAGTTGTAGAGCATTCAGTGTATTTCACTGAAATTTGAATTATTACTTAGTTAATGGAATGTTCAAAGTTATAGCGTGTGTCACTGTTTTATACAGACGCTGTGCAAGTGTTTTGCTGAACTTCGACTCGTAAATCAAAACACAATCAGAAAATGCTTAACATGATCTCAGTAGGAAAGCGAAGTCGAATACAAAAATGTAATAAATTAATTTTGTAAATTATTGTCAGTCAATGCAAGCTAGCTTTGTATTTGAAAAAGTAATTTAGCACAGTGAACGATGTTTAATTTATCGCCACGAATTTATTTACGCCGACACTTCACGAGCGAGCAAAATAAAAAAGCCAACATATAATAAGCGTTTCTCAACTTTATAATATACATTTGATATTAGAGCTATCCCATAGAAAACCAAAACGTTATTAAATCATGCTAATGTTCTATTGCAGGTATTATAAATAGCAATTCCGTTTCCAATCACATGACAAAGTATAAACAAAAAACATAACAAATAAGCAATCCAGGTCGCTATATTTCATGCAGCGGTGAGCAAACACCATGCGACTGTGCAGCTGGTGAAACGCCGTTCTTTTCTTTGTACAAAGGTTCGCTGACTTTATCCGGGCCGGGCATTACTGCCATATCGAAGTGTGTTTCATGTGACCGAAAGGAAAATCAGCTCGGACACGGGCCAGCGGGGTGTGGAATGCTGTTCAGCCGAACCATTGACAGCAGCTCGCCGTGTCTGCATACCCATTTTCCTTCGATCTGCGCCGGTCGGTCCCGAAAACACCGCCGAGCTTTTCCTGTGCTGTTTGTTCTGACCGACATCCCGTGCAGAAAACCGCCTCCAACAACATCGCCGAATGCAAAATTCGGAAAAGCTGACTTTCCCCGTGAGTGGCGTTTCACGGTACGTTCCGTGGAACTGGCTCGCTCCGGTGGAGGCGCGCCTGACGGGCGGAGTTTTCTCTCCGCCCCGCACGTGCCGCACAGATCGTCAACTGCTCACGGACTGCACACTCTCCGATCACGGATACCAGGCTTCATCGTGATGTACAGCTGGATCTGGATCGCATGTCCTGTTCGGTTTGTTGAGGACTGAACTGAAGTCACGTCATTGCAACTGTGCCATCATCAAAGAGTATCTTCCCACAGCAGAAATAACTATAAGTGTTACATACAATCTCTTGATTTTTGATAACGTGCCTAATAATTGAATAATAATATAAGCAATATAATTTAATTAAACCCTGCCACAGCAGCGTCAGGTCAGACAGCGGTATCCGCATCCTGGCACGCTGCATGGCGCCAGGATTTGCCGCGACGGAGGCGTCGCCGCTGTTCAAGGCGAGTTTGTGCATGACATTGAACGCTTAAAAAGTCAGCCGCCATCTGAGATTTATTGCATCAACCTTGGAACGGACGTTTTCCATTGAGCTCTCAATGTGCTCATAGCTCATGATAGCCTCGCTGAAAGCTCAGTCATGACCAATGGTGTAGCTGGACGCCATGTTGCATGCGAAGCTCAGCAGCAGCGCCCGACTGAGAACCATCAGGAACACAATGAGCAGACAGACATACATAATGGGGCATCGCAAGCGAGCTGGCAAAGCCCGAATGGGTCATACCTGGCAAAGCAAGAGCCTTTCGTATTAAGCTTGCATCCTTTGGTCTGAGCTATGTAGATACAATACTTGTGCTGAAAAAAAGCAATGTGCATTAACGTTACACAGCAGATTTGCGTTTTATTGTATCACCTTGTGTTGAGTTAGGAAGTAGGACATAATGAAGTTAGTCGAGAATGCCCCATACCAATCTTGCCTCCTTTGAAGTGCAGGGCAAGTGAAATTCGTGCAAACAGAAAGAATGCAGATGAATATTCTTGTTTTGCGGAAGAACTCTTCCAACACGTTTATTACGAGATAGCCGACTTTTCACCAGCAATTGCTCAGATTTCAAAGAACTTTGTAACCACCAACAACTTCGAAGAATATGTTTAGAAACTTAAACCAGCACTCATGTAATTAAGTGTAGCAAGTACAGGAGAAACGACTTCGGACGCTACAAAAAACAGCACGTAAAACAATCAGATTGACACATGACTGTGTTTATTTTAATAGCAGTATGAGCCTAAATCTATGTCCATTGTTCATAATGCACTCGCATTTTCTAAACGCAACCAAGGCGAGTTTGTACTTCGTCAAGTCACACTCGTACCACAACAGAACGGTTACGTGTTCGTGTTTCAGACCTAGTACAATATTCTCGCCGACACCGCGACTATATATAGACGACACGTTCGGACAACGTAGCAGAAAGAAACCAGAAAAACGGGCATGCACAGAAAACTCGCGGCAGGGCGGACCGTCTAAAAGCCGCACACCTGAGTGTCCGATCAGAGCGGCGACACGCCCCGGGTCGGAGTCGCTCCGCCGAGCTGTGCACATTGTACAGATAACTCTGTATATCATGTTGACGTCATCCCGCGGTGGCCATTTGGCCGAGAGAGCGGACATCGGTGACAGACAGCAGATCGTGTCGGAGATCGCCGGAGAAAACTCAGCCGCCGCGACACCGCGACGTGCTGCCGGGACAAAGACCGAGACACTGCAGGTCAAGCCGCAGCAGTACGGCCTGCATCCAGCGATACCGCGACGTGCTGCCGGGACAAAGACGGACACGCAGGACAAACGCGCCAGCAGTAGGCTGCATTCCAGCGACCACCGGCTCGACGTGGCTGCCGGACAAGACGGAGACCTGCAGACAAAACACGGCAGCGAGTACCGCCTAGCAGCTCAGCGACACCGCGACGTGCTGCCGGGACAAAGACCGAGACACTGCAGGTCAAGCCGCAGCAGTACGGCCTGCATCCAGCGATACCGCGACGTGCTGCCGGGACAAAGACGGAGACACTGCAGGACAAACCGCAGCAGTACGGCCTGCATCCAGCGGACGCCCGCGACGTGCTGCCGGGATAAAGACGGAAGACACTGTCAGGACAAACCGCAGCTAGTACCGCCTGCATCCAGCGACACCGCGACGTTGCTGCTCGGGACAAAGACGGAGACACTGCAGGACAAACCGCAGCAGTACGGCCTGCATCCAGCGACACCGCGACGTGCTGCCGGGACAAAGACGGAGACACTGCAGGACAAACCGCAGCAGTACCGCCTGCATCCAGCGACACCGCGACGTGCTGCCGGGACAAAGACGGAGACACTGCAGGACAAACCGCAGCAGTACGGCCTGCATCCAGCGACACCGCGACGTGCTGCCGGGACAAAGACCGAGACACTGCAGGACAAACCGCAGCAGTATGGCCTGCATCCAACCTGTTCCGCGAACCTGCTAATGACATTCACTTCGTGCATGTTTTTGGGTCATGAGGAGAAAAAACGACCAGCTTCGTGAAAAGTCGCTGCAGGTCGCGTCACATGATGAGGTGTGGTGTATTACTGAGAGTTGCTGTTTCACCGGGCAGGGTGTTGAGCTGTAGAGCTCAGTGAAGCGAGCGTGCATATTCAGAGAACGGCGCACCCGATGGCCCGCCCACAGACCAGCTATCTGACTGAACAGCGGGCTGCTATCAACCTACTCGTCTTATCGGACATGAGACAATATAGACATCTCGGAGAATTAAGCCGGGATCTGAATATTTGATAGGACTCTCAAGATGGGGCTCTTATCGGGCCGTATCAGTGGTAATGTGCGTGCCACAGCCGTCCTGCAGAGCCAAACGAGCCCGCCGAACCCACCGAACCACCGAGCCCACCGAACCACCGAGCCCACTGAGCTCACCGAGACACCGAGCTACCGAGCTACCGAATCCACCGAGCTACCGAGCTACCGAGCTACCGAGAGCACCGAGCTACTGAGACCACCAAGCTACCGATACCACCGAGACCACCGAGCTACCGAGCCCAGACAGCTGACGCCCACAGCGTTAGACAAACACCACCTCAGCTCCAACACGGACGCCAGTCAGCAGCGAGTCGACAATGTAGTCAAGTGACACAACGACGACACTGTCGCGCCACAAAACAAGCAGGCCGACCTGCAGGCGCGGCTGACATTGCGTAACGCCATGACACCTGGCTGGTGCGTTGTGGGGCTCTGTGACTGCGCAGCGCCGTTTCCCGGTACTGGTAGGTGGATTACTCAGTCTGATACTTAACGAACTGATTAATCCGCTGTGCAGGACAGGACCCAGCCGTAAATTATGTGCACTCCACCCCGGGTGAAATCTGCACTACACCAGCGCTGTGACGAGACGGGACCTGACGGGATCTGACGGGACCTGACGGGACCTGACGGGATCTGACGGGACCTGACGGGACCTGACGGGACCTGACGGGACCTGACTGGATTTGACGGGACCTGACGGAGGATCTGACGGGACCTAACGGGACCTGACGGGGCGAGAGGGCGGTTGGGTGGTACGGAACAGAGTAGGGCTGGTGTCGACCGTGTGACCTATCCCACACGACGCCGGACCGCCGAGCGGGCCGCCGAGCGCTGCCGACTGGTGTCATGTCGGCAAACACGGCACCTGGGTAGCGGCGCGGCGTCCACCGACGCTGTCACCGACGCCGTCACCGACACTGTCACCGATACGGACACGGTGTGGGTACCACTGACCGTCCTGGGCCCACTGAACGACTTCCACGGTCCACTGCGGCTATGGCGAAGTAAGATTCGGAAGCGCAGAGAATGATCACAGCTCGGACTCGGAGGCTATCAGTGGGTCCTGTGAGCGATAACGCTGCTCTGTTGCAATAGGCGCAGAACCAGGCACATTCTCCCAGAGAAGTGACTTGTCGGTGGCTGAGTCTACACGTTAGGTGGCCCGAGCTGGAGGTCGGTGACGGTCAGTCAGTCGAGTCAGCACCTCCTCAGCACATCAGCGTCAGCGTCACATCAGCGTCAGCGCCTCGTCACACTCACCTAATGCCACACCGCTGGGCTGGTGCTGAGAGGCGAACATGGCTGGGCCGGGTTCGAAGCTCGCCGCGTACCGCTCAACTTTCTTCATCGGCTGATCGGAGCTCGTGCTGCACAACACCATCACCACGCATGCGCCACCTCCACACGTGCGGGACTGCGCGGCGGCGGCGGCGGCAGCGGTGGCGGCGGCGCTGAGCGGGCCGCGAAGCGCCGCCCCCTACCGGTCAGCGGCCACCCTTCCCGCCCGGCGCGGCGGTCCGCGGCAGGCCCGCCCGGCCCGCCCGGCCTCGCCGACGGCACCTCAGATGGCGCTGCAGGCGCTCAGGGTAAATAAACCGCAGATTGCGTAACTGATAAGGGGGCGTTTAGCACCGAGCCAGGTGAGGGAGGGGGCTGGGGGGTTGGGGTGTGAGGTGGGTTGAGAGGGGTGACCTCGGAGGGGGCTGTTTGGGGAGCAGGGTGATGGTGGGTGGGTGGTGAGCTGCTGCTGGGAGAAGGGAATGAGAAGAGCCAATAGAACTCTGACCTCGGACCAGTACAGGGGCAGTCAAGCAAATTGCCAACACCTGATATGTTGCACTGGCGTCTAAGTGTGTGTGTAAATGATATCGTTGTTGGTTCCCCGCGTGCTAACAGTGAACCTTCTTTCAGCTAACTCGCACGATAACATTCGCTGGCAGTTGAAGGGGTTAAATTCGTCGGAGACTCTAAAATTACGAAATTAGAATATATTGTCAAAAGTTTACAAGTGTCTTGTACCTATATGTTATCTAAGCGATTAATGCACTGCAATATTTCTTCAGATCAAATAAGTCACATCGCCAAAGAGAAAGCGAATTAAGTTAACTTCTGATATTTTTAAGTTATTAAGTTTTACCTTACCAAAGTAACTTGCTTGTCTCCGGCCATGAAATAAGCAGAGAGAACTGGACTAGAAAGTCGCGTCGTCTAGTAAATAAATATACATAGGTATATACAATAGTACAAATATTCAAGGTGGCCTGCAATTGACAGGACTGCGGCCATATTATTTCACCGAGATGGTGCCTTTCGAAAACTGCCGTGAGCAAACCCTGCACGAGAACAGCCCAGCGAGTTTGAAAGCATTGTTTCTTCATCACTTCTTTCTTTTTGCATCTTTAATAAGATCTAAACCAGATTACAACGATGCGATGTCGATTACATTATCTTATTCTCGAAGGAATCTGACTATTGGGTATTTACCGTGGATGTGATCTTTTCCAGGAATTGTACATTGTGCTAATTGCAGGTATATGGCATTTAATTGTCATGCAGGAAGAAGACGTCGCACAGACATGACATAAGATGCAAAACAAAGTTGTCATACCGAATGATGGTGTCCAAGAGAATGTTTCACCTTTGTATTGGTGTTGAACTGAGATTGCCATCATTTTCGGCCGTTATTGAAAAGTTCAAATTACTAAAGCATTTTTTTCCAAAACTTAATCGTTTTTAAACAATTAAATTTATAATTTTCCAAATGCATCTATCTAGGCCAGTGCCACCGCTGATTGGCTGACACCGACTTCAAGATTGTTGGCAGACATGTGCATGGATTTAAGATTTAAGATCCCACAGGATCTCTCGACAAAACGCAATGTTTGATCTATGACCCCTCTGAATTCCACGACAAAATACAACAGTGGATCCTGGATCCCAGTGGATCCCTCGATTAAATTTGACAACAGATCTTTGAACCCACATGATCTCATGATAAACAATGAAAATGGTCTTTGATACTAACGGATCTTAGAACCAACAGGATCCGACTTGTAAATTGGTCCATAATTATATTATTTATTGACAAAATCAAACATTAGGCATACGTCCATGTTAGTTGTATTTACACGAATTGAACGGTACTAACAATTACTTAAAATATGGGTTCCGAAAATATAAATCTGTTAAATGGCGAGTCTGGGTTCCCAGTGGATCTCAGTGCAAAATGGTGCCTGCGATCTTGGATCCCGGCGGATCCATCGGCCAATGTTGAGAACAGATCTATGATCCCAGTAGATCCATCGACAAATTGTGAAGGTGGATCTATGATTCCAGTGGATTCGGGATCCAGTTTCCAGAGATCAGATCCCGGGATCTGTTTTTTAATCCGAGCACATGTCTGATTGTTAGTGCTGCCTGGGAGAGAAAAAAATTGTATTTCTCGAACCTTGGCTGGATTACCTGGTGCGAGTAGATATCAAAAGACTTATTTGTATTTAAGTAGCTGGAATTGTCTACAAGGATTGTGCTTATTTTCTATAGCTTTCTGTAGCTCAATGATGACGTCATTGTCCTATTTGTATTTATTTATAAAGTTAACTGACTTTCCGAGAAACAAATGTCACTACCGTTTTCAGCTGCTTTCTTAATATTTTGTCTTCAACGGGCGTAGTTTTGACAACTTTCAGAAGGGTGAACATTCACTTTAAGCTTGCCTTCAAAGATTTTGTCGGTTTCTGGTGCTGGCTCACTCTGTTGCTACGCAAAGTTGTATAAACATCACCATCCAAGTCAAAATCCAAATATTTATGATAGAAAATAATTAACAAGGGAAGATCTTTAACAACATAAGAGACAGTGGCGTATTTGAGGGGGTCATGGAGGCAATGCCCCAGGTAACAGATACCGTTGTAACAACGTTGTGAAAAATAAAGTTGGATTTTTACGTTTTAACAACGTTAAGACAACGTCGTAAATGTTGTGAAGAAAAGGTTGTATAAACGTCGCTGTTAAACGTTACAGCAACGTTGTATCGTTACGGTGTCACAACTTTGTTCTATAACTTTGGAAGACAGCTCGCAATTGGTACAATTATCTAATTGAAGCATATTCCCATCCTCTACTATATATTAAATGGATCAACCACGTAAGTCACGGTAGCTATGCTTGACAAAAAGATAACGTTGTAGCAAACGTGTGTTTCACGTTTAGTGAGCGTCACAAGGTAAACGTTCCTGGGAGTCTACAAAATTACACTATCACAACGTTGTGTAGTTGTGTTGCAACCTTGTCACAACGTGGCGACAACGTCAAGTTGTTAGCTGGGGCCCTCCCCTCCCCCTGGCGCCAAGGGCGCGCTCCAGAATATGTTGTATCCATTCGGCACGGACACCATTTTTGTGTGTAAATTTCAATATAAACAGGAAAAGTTGTGTTACCGATAATGCAAGCGGCTTTAAGAGTATTGTCTATATGGTTCTTGATATTATAAATTGTGAATTGTGCTCCTAAAGCATGTGCCACCTGGCTGATTTCTAAATACGCCAACATTTTGGCGAGACATCAAGGCCTTCGTATGTCCAGGCCTGGTAAAAAGTGCGACCATGATGCATAAGGCGGGCGCCAGAAAATACCCGTTCAAGTTTGCTCCGGGGCCGAAAAGGCCATTATGTACAAAAGCTTTTTACTTTTGACACAAAAACTTTCGGCAAAAAATCATTTTAACCCCGGAAAGGTTGGAGGGGCCCCTGGACAGGTCGTAGGGGCCCCTGGCTAGACCGAAAGGGCCTCTGGGCGAATGAGAAGGGCCCTAAACATGCCTGCCAAATGGGCACGTAGCCAGCACAGAGGGGCCCGTCAGTTCACGGGGTCACTTTGTAAGTTTTGTTTCGACCAGATTTGGTCCGGCGCCACCGAAACCGTTTTTACCAGCCCTGTGTATTTCTGGCGATCCGACAACCGGCCCAAGTTTGATGTGATGTGTGAACAATTACGAACAGGATACGCATAGTTCATATCTCTCTTGGCTCGAAAGCATATCATTAACTTGCATATAATCAACATTTAATGGAATCTGACAAAATACATAGGACTAACCAGTGAATGACGTGCCCAGTTATAAACTCCCCGTCACCGTGGCGGCCTCCAGTTCTAGCCTCAGAGCCGGCGGTCAAACCCCTGCCTGTAACACTAAACCGTCCCTTCCGGAGTGGCGGGGTCAGCTGCCCTCCCCTGCCCCGCATCTCAGGGCCACTCGGGCGGCGATCCGACCCCTATGGTCCCATCACCCCCCCCCCCGCTACTCTCCCCCAACCAGCTCCGGCCACCCGCCCGTGACGCTGGGAGGGGGGGATAGGGTTGAGGGGGCCACGCGCCGGCCGCGGCCGCCGCCGGCGGCCAACAAAGCGCTCACGAGCGCCGCCTAATTCACCAACTGTGAATCAGCGGCGTGGTGGCGCGCGCCGACACCACTTCAGGCACGAGCTAACCGGCCGGCATCGACAAAAAGCCTGCTGCCGTCAGCGGCCAGCGGCGGCGCGCCCCGCTATAGTCCCACCCCTTCTAAAAAACGACAGTGTCGTTTTATTGGCGCGCATTCAAATGAAGGGTGGCGGCGCAGCCAATGGCGTGTTGCAGCGCGGCGGAGATGCATATTTGATGGCCGGCTCGGCAGGAGAGGGTTGGAGCGCGCTCACCGCCTCAGGGCACAACATGGAGTCGGCCCGGCGAGGGGCGTCTCACGGAGCAGAGCTGTACGCTGCAGAGGCAGAGGCGGCGGACGGCTGCCTCGAGCTGAGACGAGCCGAGCTGAGGGAGCAGCTCGCTCCCGAGCCGAGAGAGCAGCAGCTCGCTCCCGAGCTGAGGGAGCAGCTCGCTCCCGAGCTGAGAGCAGCAGCTCGCTCTGCACGCCTGGTCGGCCGGACAAGGACAGCGACGCGCGACAAAAAGCCGGCCCCGATAGTGATCTATTTATCCAACAGGCAGGCGCTGACGGCGCGCGGAGCGATGAATATGATCTGTTTTGAATGCATCGGGTTAATTGCCTGCGCCGGGCGTGTTGTTGAAAACTGTCGTCGGACTAACCAAGCGCATGATGCTGTTCAACCGGACCAGACAGACTGTCAAGCAGGGGAGGGGGAGTGAGGTGGACCCGTGGGAGGGGTGATGATGGGGGAGTGACGGTGTGATGGTGATGATGTCATCAACACGGTGGCGCCAGTGACAACATTTCTAGCTCACCAGGAAAAGGGCAGTCCAAAGGAAGATAGCAATCAAGTAAACATAATTAAACTCATGATTATTTTCGAAGCGTATATTTTTGGCTATTGACATGAAAGGACAGATATATTTTCTACGAATGCCCTGTTCAATATTATCAGATGTTTTTGCACGTGAAACAATCGTCAATTACATTGCACCAAAAATACCAAATGCCTTTTTTACCCTCAATCATAATTACCATAAAATTCCTAAACGGGGAATACCCAAATCCTTACATTTGTTTACATAATCACATTTGTGTAGCATGTTAACATTTATTGTTTCTACGAAACAAGCTATTCAATTGTTTTAAAATGTGTTCTTGTGCATATACATTTCCTCCTCCGAGCCTGCACCAATCTAAGGAAAAATGTGGAGCTGAATTCAGAACATAAACATAAGCAGTGATGTGGATACTAGAATGAGTGTGACTCATAATAGCCAATTACATAAGTTAATACATGCTATCACCATACACATATGACGGCGTGCACAGGTGCTAAACAGTAGGCGCAAGAACGTGGGACTAGAACGTTAATCAGCGTCAGATATAAGCCAAACAAAATCAACTTTCATTTAATGTCAGATCTTACTTCAGACCGCACGGTGTCTTATAAACATTATCGATATGGTATACAAGGGTCACTATCGTATCTTTATTTTGTGGCATAGTCTCTCGGATAGTCTTCTCCACTTTGTATTACCAGGATGAAGTAGCGAAGCAGCTTAATTAAATGTTGAAAGAATCGCATTCCCTAATGTTTATCACATGATAAAAAGCGCGTCCACACGTGTAGTGCTCGACATCCTTGACTTCCCAAGTTGGTCTCCTCACCTCCTCAGAGTTGACCAATGACCATCGCCTGGTAGCGGCGCCCCGCCCGGCGTCCTTCCAGTGCAACCCCATCTGCCCTGAGTAGCCTCATTGCCCATAACTGAACCATTCGTCTGGTGACCGGCGCCCGCCGGTCCTTCCATGCACCCATCTGCCTGGAGTAGCCGGGTCCTGGCCCAACTGACCATCGTCTGTGACCGGCGCCCCGCCGCTTCCGTTTCAGGTTGCACCCCATTCTGCCCTGGAGTAGCCGGTCTGGCCCAAGTGACCGTGTCTGGTGACCCGGCGCCCCCCGCCCGGGCTCGTTCCAGTGCACCCCATCTGCCGAGTACCCGTCCTGGCCAGCTGACCATCGTCTGGTGACCGGCGCCCCCCCGGCTCCTTCAGTGCACCCCATCTGCCCTGTGGAGTAGCCGGTTTCCTGCGCCCAGCTGACCATTCGTCTGGTGAACGGCCGCCCCCGGCCGGCTACCTTTCATGCACCCCATCTGCCCTGTGAGTAGCCGGTCCTGGCCCAGCGACCTCGAGTCTGGTAGACCGGCGCTCCCCCGCCCGGCTGCCTCCTTTCAGTGGCACCCCTCTTGCCTTAGAGTAGCCGGTCCTGCCCAACTGACATCGTCTGGTGACCGCGCCCCGCCCGGCTTTCCTTTTCAGTCACCCCATTCTGCCCTGGAGTATGCCGGTCCATGGCCCAAGTCCAACTGATCCATCGTCTGGTGACCGGCGCCCCGCCCGGCATCCTTTCAGTGCACCCATCTCCCTGGAATAGCCGGTCCTGCCTCACTGATCCATCGTTCTGGTGACCGGCGCCCCCGCCCGGCTCCTTTCAGTGCACCCCATCTGCCCTGGAGTAGCCGGTCCCATGGCCCAAGTCCAACTGACCATCGTCTGGTGACCGGCGCCCCCGCCCGGCTCCTTTCAGTGCACCCCATCTCCCCGCACGGCCGGCCGTCCGAGTAGCCGTGTGTTGTGTTGTGTCCGCTCGCCGTCTCCAGATCGTCTCGTGCGGTCACACAGTCTCGACAGACACCTAATGTATTCACAGAGCGACGCCGCCTGGTAATCCAGACCCAGTGAGGAGAGATCTGCCGAGCTGGTCCTCCACGACGGTGGACACATTTCTTCGAGACCGGCCCGCCCTTTGACGATGCCGTGATTTATTTCCAGACCCCGCCGCGCCAACTGCCCGGCCGCGTTTTTCCCGCCTGACCTTCCCCACTAATCTATTCACAGGTTCTCAACCGGGATATGCAAATGGATCCTTTGAGACGTAGGCGGCTACGGTAAAAGGTAAAATATTTATCATGTCGGGCATGAAAGGGCGAGCGGCCTTTTTCTGCGCGGAGAGGACCCTGTTTTAGTATGCAGATTTGGTCAGGTGCACCGGCTCCTTGTGATGCAAATTTTTGCCCGTATGCAGGAAATTCTCGGTCCGCGAGTAGGCTATGAGAACCCGGTGAGAGGGCATCCCCTCCGTAAAACACTCAGGCACGCCAAAACCGGGAGGCGCGGGAAACGGCGACAAAGGCGGCAAAAAATCGTCGCCCAGCGCAAGGTGGAGAGGCTGTTGATAAAAATTCCGGAATGCCAAGGTGCGAAACTGCTGGGTTTCCCTGTGCCGCGCTAAAAAGCTGCGTTCTATGGCGTTCGGGAGTGCCGTGTGAACGCCCGGCTATTGAGACCGCAGCGTTGCTGATAAAAATGCTCCATAATGCATCCGAGGGAGAAAAAAGCGCCGCCGTGGGAAAACGCCGCATATTCAGCAGGGCGCTGTTTTGGGGGAAGCGGTGTCGATTCGGCAGCGGGAGCGTCGCCCTGAACCGGGCCTGTCCGGATTGTTTTACTCCGGCTCCGGCGGGGGCACCGCGGGGCGGACAGGCCGGCCCCTTTGTCCCCGGTAGGCCCGCCGCACCGCCGTGGTTTCCTATTTTCTGGTTGATTATCCACAAGCCGAACCCTTCCCAGGCGGCGCAGCGATCTCCGCCACATAATTTCATACCTGTTCGATCTCTTTCGACCGACTGGTGGTTTGAAAAGGTAGCATTATAACTCTTCCGCGTGCGAGCGCGCTGGTCGGCCTGCCTCACTCGCCACGGCCGCTGCGGCGCCGCCACCGGGCGCCTCTCGGCCAGCATTCCTGCCTAATTCGCTGGCCAGCATCCCGACCGACCCCGTCCTCCGCTGAAATA
This sequence comes from Semibalanus balanoides, assembly GCA_014673585.1. NCBI lineage: Eukaryota > Metazoa > Arthropoda > Thecostraca > Balanomorpha > Balanidae > Semibalanus > Semibalanus balanoides. The sequence goes on along the minus strand of VOPJ01004868.1, from coordinate 15,557 downwards.
AATAAGGCTCGTAAAAAACGGCCGGCCTTCAGACCAACCCGCGGCAGCGACGAATTTCAGATAAATAAAATAATGCCTACACCTTTGGGCAGCGGCGGCGCGGTGCGGGGCGGTCTGGAAGGGACGAGTGACGCTGAGGAGGACTGCTCTTTCCTGCCCGGGGGATGAGAGACGCCGGAGACGATTGCGGCGCTGGACGGCGATGGATGGCGCTCGGGCGACGAACGGGACGGGAACGGTCCGATCGGCGGCGGCGGCGGCGGCGGCGGCGGCGGCAGCGAATGGGGTCGTCCGGAGCTGGGACGGTGACTGGCCCCGCCGCCCGCCCGCTGACCAAAGGTGTACGCATCCCGTATTCAAGCGCTCGTCGCCGGCCACGGCTACGGGTTAAAATATAATAGCGCCGGAGATATCTCCCAGTTGACCGTTAATTAGTGAGAAAAGGCATCGCCGAATAATAAAACGACCCAGCATCCGAATGTCGAAAGCCAATTTAAATTCAGGAAAGAGGTAGCGTCCGAGTTAAGCGATGCTATCGTCCTGTAAAATGGAAGGGACGCTTAGTCTACAAATATGTAGCCCGAATAAATTACCCGGTTCATAATCTCATGCCTAAAAATGCGACCGACAGCCGGGCAGAATACGGTATCAGGCGGACCTGAGACAGCGCATTGTCTCATGTGCCGACACTCGGCGAGCGAGCTCATGACCTCGCCAGAGTCGAGACAGGGCATATATACATTATACAACCGACTTGAGGTCGTGTGCTGACCAAACCAAACTCACCTGCTACAAACCACCACAGTGGACGCCTCTCCCCCGCGGATCCCCATCATTACCCGGTGGCCGGTGATTTTCTATTGGCGCAGGCACGCGAGCCGGGCAGGCCAGCTCGCAGCCACAACCACTGCTTTACTCAAATTAGCAATGCATTCGAGCCCACGCGTTAACGTTAAATGAGGCCAGACTGGATGGAAATAGATTCCGAGCATGTCCGATAAGCCCACACGCCACGACTGTATGTCATTACCGGCCGACTAATTTGTATGGGACTAACAGGCAATAACTCTTTTTTGCTGCAGGACAGGTAGCTGGAAAGGAGAGGGTCTGATCTGATAGTCCCGCTCGGTCATCGCTGCCCCGACCGAGTCCAGTCACGAGAGACAGCGGCTGGACTGGATGGACTGAACTGGACTGGGACTGGACTGGATGGACTTGGACTGGACTGGGGACTGGGGACTGGCGCTGGACTGGACTGGACTGGACTGGACTGGACTGGACTGGACTGGACTGGACTGGACTGGACTGGACTGGGACAGAGTTGACCGCTCCGACCGAGTCAAGTCACTGGTCGCGCTGGGAAGACAGCGCTGGACAGGGCTGGGACAGAGTTGACTGGCTAGAAACGAACCCGCTTCGACGGAACGGGGTCAGAACGGATCAGGCAAGAGTGAACATTGGACACAACACAGGAAAGGGGTCTGGATGGGAAACAAACTCATAGCCTAGCCTTTCAGGACTGCATACCAGGCTGAGCTAGAAGCGAAAGGTGGTATTGTATGTTTTATGAAGGACATACAAGGGTGGAGGGAACAAATTATACAGAATGTTGTCATATACGGAATTATACCCTCTAGACAATGGAAGATCGGAGGCGCAGCATTGGCCAGCGATTGTTTGCGTCGCTTGCGTCTGCTTTTCCTGCTAGGACATTATCAATATAAATTTGCATTGCATGATTTACATTCTCAGTGTGAGGGTAGTGAGCTGCAGTTTTCTTCACTCATTGGTCACTGTTGGCAGACTGATGTGGATTTCAGCGCTGAGCCCGTCTGACTCTGCAGCCCCGGGACCTGGCGATGTCAGCTGAGTCTCTCCAGCAGCCTCGGTCGGTTATGTGAAGCCTCGGTCACCTCGGGCGGGTGAAGGGCTGCTGGCGAGGTACCAGCACGTGTGAAGGGCTGTTGGCGAGGTACCAGGACGGGTGAAGGGCTGTTGGCGCAGACGTCAGGATGGGACCCGTAACCGAACTGGACTCACTCAGCTGGCTGAGGGTGGTCATTTTAGATTCAGATGCGATCTATCCTGAGGCAAGGAAGGAGAACAGGCGACAAACGAAGGATCGGACCTGCACCGTTACTTCATACAAGACTTGTGACACAGTGGTGTGACACTTGTGACACAGTGGTGTGACACTTGTGACACAGTGGTGCAGGATAGATCACTCTGCAGAGGACCATCCAGTGAACGCATACTCCGAAAATAGGGAGTATAAGGAACATTTGAACACATGTCGGCGGTGGTGGACACTGGCCGTGTCTGGTCAAAGCTCACGGGGAGACGTGACTCGTTCCTTCAAGGAACAGGGGACGGCTGGACAGACGAAAAATTTGGGTCGGCTGCCCGGCCGCGTAGCCCATTATCCTCGGCTCTGGCCCAAATACGCGATTGTTCACTTACAGGCTCATAAACTAGCCCATTGAGACGCCTACATTACCATCTTCGAGGGCCCGCTTTAGCGACACGGTTTGAAGGAGAATGGGGAATGAGATTGGTGAAGGCGTAAAGATGAGGTTCGAAAGCAGTTAAAGTTAGTTTAAGTTGACCGGGGTAGTACAGTAAAAACTGCTCACGTACGTGTTTTTGTTAGACGCCTTTACTACCCATCTGCTATTTCTTCTCAGCAGTTTCTTCTTGTATGAGCTGTAACACTAACGTCACCATTAATACGTTGTAAAAGTTGGGATCTTTGCCAAATATCGCAAGTTTGTCATTGCTGTTAATTATATGCAATGTCATGGCATATCAACAACTGTGTCAGAATAATCCGTAATTACGAGTTAACCAGTGAGGTACTGTGGTATATCACATAAGCTTAAGGGGGCTTAATTTTACCCTGTGATCTCAGAAACTACTGGACCGTTCTTAAAAAATTCAAACAGCATTCGATGGCCCTGGAACATGTGTTGAAGGAAACCTAGTATTGTTGACCTTGGGGTCACCAATGAAGTCACAAGTGACAAGTCACGTCAGCGACAAAATGTTTGACCGTGTCATAAAGTCCGATGGATGGAACTGTCGGGCAAAAACGCGATATTAAACGCATAAGAAGTCGATAAATCGTTATGCTTTGCATGTCTTACACTTTGAAGTACCATTACAAGCTGTTGATGACCTTAGGTCAGGTCAAGGTCATCCGAGGTCACGAGATAAACTATAAAGTCATCTGAGGTCACGAGGTTAAACTGCAGATTTCGGTCATTAAGCGTTTAAAACATGTTAATGTTGTATTTTTGTCGTCTATAACGCAAAAAATGACCTTAAAAAATTGTTTGTTCGACAGAAATAAAAGTAAAAAGTAAAAACAGAAATGCATTTAGTATGCATGGTTATAATGTGAGAGGTGGTCGATATTTGTCTTTGAAAGGTCATAAGTCAGTCATTTTTGACGATATTGACTTGAAACCCGTTGCACATATTCACCGGATACGTCTCAATCACGTAATTTTCGCTTAACGGATAATTCTGGTTTATTTGGAAAATATTGTAAAAAAATACTTTGGGTTTCTCAACATTTGGAATTAAAATAAACTTCGAAAATCATATATTGCAGTTATATAGCTGAGTCTATCATCATTCATTTGGTAGATGATAGTTGAGTTCATCTGATGAATTGCACTCTTCAAAGCGATTTCCGCAAACCCTTGTTTTTCAACAAAAAGCATAGAACATGACGTCACTCTGACGTCATTCCCGGTTGACCTATCATCACCTCATCTTTTTCCTTTGGCCAGCATGTGTCGAATGGACCAGTTGCAGGTTACCTAACACACTGTTTTTATGTTTTTTGATGGAACGCATATTTTATATAAATTTTCAATATAATATAACTTCCTCCGAACTATCAGGATTTTAAATAACTAAGTAATAAGTATTAACTATATTTGCGTGATATACAACTATGCTCTCTGATTGGTCGTGACGTCAATAAGTAAGCAATAGTTCAGGCGATCGTAGCTACCTGAGGTAGTATTGAGCAGTTCGGTTGACACATTTATTTTAATATGGAGGTTCAACGGAAAAATAAACATCACATTTATCGCACGGAAATCAAAGCACGTGATATGACAAATTGAAGCAAATGTCATTTCATTTGTAATCACGCGACTTTACAGAACTAAAGATATAATTAAAATAATTGAATTCTACCTTGTGACCCAATCAATCATCTTAACGGCAGTTCAAGGGCGTTTTAACTTTTAACGGATCACTGCAGCCAAACGGATCCTAAGGATGATCTAGATCTCTTTCCATACAAGCTTTGGGCCCGACATAAGCTATTTAAAAACAACATTGAGGGCACGGTCGCATTTTGCAATTGGTTTCTGGGGCAGTGTTTCAGTGAGGGCAGCATCTGGATTTGAGCCCACTGAACAACTGCCTACCTATGGAGGTAACTGAAAGAGTTGTAGGTGTTTAAGAATAATCCATGAAGACCATGAAGCAGCTAGACAGCCGTGGGTGCTGCAATGCGAACCATCTCCGCTGACATGTGCCCGTAAGCAGCTAGGTGAGTATGAGGTGGAGGGCAGAGCTGTGCCTCAGCCGAAACGGAGCCTATCTCGAGCATGTGCTGTAGAGGATATTAAGATAACGCTTTTTGTTACGAATATACACAGCACAAATCTACATGAATTTCTGAGCAGTTTGGTGTGAACAGTAAATCGGAGGAGAGCACTCAACCACTTTTATTTGCCACGGGAAATGCTGGAAACACCACGCTTTTCCATATAGCCCGGCACAATATTATTGCTAATTGACGTCACTACATCAAGTGCTTGATAAAAAATTAACTTCCACCTACAAATATCTCGCGAAATATTGATTTGGATGCAAAATGATGTGCATCATGTCGATCAGCAAATTTTTCTTGTTATTTTGCAAATATTCAACAAATAACCTATAACTAGTTCATTGATGTAACTCGCAAATGTGATGCATCATATATTCTATTGATTCCAATTACTATGATACATGTGTTAATTTCACACATCAACTAAGTATGACGTATATTACTGTTCGCTTGGTTTTCAGTACGTTTCGCAATCAAACAAGTACAAACTGCTGTTTGTCAAGAGATTCTAACTCACATAATGAAATGCAGTTTCAAATTGAATAATTTTTCAATTTTCTTTGAAGTTTCATCAAAGGTTTGATTTCCATCCATGAATCATGATCCAACGTAATTAAAATATATATTTATCAAAACATCATCTTCGTTGCAGCAACTCAATATTTGAGCTGTGCGTGACACTCCTGTCAAGAAAGCGCTTAAATCCTAAGTATGCAACCACAAGCACTGGTTGGTTGAACTCTGACTGACACACCTATTTCCTCTGCTGTCAAAACAACTTGTCGAAAATCATCGCGAAACTACGAACAAAATTGCTAACAATTTGATATAAAAAGACCGAAAGTTTTGCACAGATCCTATCACCTTTAAGTAATGAGTATGTCAACTGAAAAGAATGCACACTCTCCCACCATCATGTCATCTGTCAGTTTGACACAACAGGCAGCATGGCCCCGCATGGTGTCCTGAACAGGAAGTATGAGTTGTGGTTTGCCAGCTCGCGGCCTCCCCGGTCAACGACTCGCCGCGTTTGGCGCAACGGCGTCGAAAATGGAGCGCTTGTCTGCGCATGCGCCCTGCCTTCGACGCGTCTTGGCAAACAGATGCTAAGTCAACCATCAACTCTCATTGAGGTCGTTGGCTCCGAGCGTGCTCACACAAGCATCATTATCTCCAGATTGTACAGGAAAATACATTAATTTCCAAATCTCAGAAAATCCCATTCACTGCCGGGTGGCGATGATTCTGGAAATTAACTATTCAGCGGTCTAAAACGCTGAACTAATGACGTGCGCAGAAGAAAGAGCCTATCAAAGCATCGCGCTAATTCCCAACATCCGTATGCTAAAATCACCGCCACGGCAGCCATGGCGGCGCCAGCCTTCGCGGTGAATGACTTATAATGGTTGTTTTGATTTATCCTTGTACGCTCGAGCAAAACATATTTGATATTAATTGCTCAACTGGTAACAAAGGCGACGGGAGAGAGTCGGCGGCGGCGACAGCGTCGCTGGAGCGGAGGATGTCGACTGCGACCGCTCGAGACGACGCAATTAATTTCGGCCCGACTTTCCAGGCGTCGATTTTTCGCCAGCATGCAGCGATAACAAGTGCGATATTTTATGTAATGAATCATAGCTGGCCTGGCCGACAAATCGGAGTCGACGCCGACATCTGTCTTCATCGCGGTCACGGTCCGGACGCCGCGACACAGTCTCGCCGGCTGCGTTTCACGCTGGAACAGCGCGAGTCGCACCAGATCGCCGGCAACAATCTCCATTTCCGGCGGCGCACGGCGCGCCGCTGCGCCCGCCATTGTGTCGGCACGCCGCGTCCTCTTGTTTTCCAACAATGCCGGGCGAAAAAACAGGTGTTAAACAAATTATTTCGCAGTCATTAATCATGGCAGGAGTGCGGTGGGTGAGAGCCTTTGACTACACCGCCGCCGCCGGCCAGTGGCGAGCCAGCCGGGCCGCTCCGGCTGCGTATTCAAAACAGGTCGGCGGGGCGCGGCGTCCGCGGGCTGCCCGGTAACCCGCCGCGCTCCAAATTGAACCAAATCCGCGCCAGTAATTGGCGGTCGGCCGGCCCAGCCGCGGCAGGACGGGTAATTCGCCACTAATGCCGGTACGCCACGGCGCCGATTACAATAAAAAACGTGTAATCTGAATACTGGCGCGGCTGAATATAGAAAGGGTACAGCGCGTTGGACGCGCGCAAATTGTTGGTTTAGCTGTCCTGGCGGGAGATGCCCGTCATAGAGCCCGGGTAGATGACATGGATTTTCGCGTCAGACGCATCAGCCGCCCAGACTGCAGGCGACGGTAGACCTCCAGACACCGCCGCCAGCCGCGCCTGTAACCAACTGGCAAAACAAAGGCTGGGATAGACTGCCGGGAACCAACTGAGCCGCTGGTAACCAACTGACAAAACAAAGGCTGGGATAGACTGCCGGGAACCAACTGAGTCGCTGGTATAACCAACTGACAAAAGAAAGGTTGGGATAGACTGCCGGGAACCAGCTGAGTCGCTGGTATAACCAACTGACAAAACAAAGGCAGAACTTTGCCGCCGTCTACCAACTGAACCTCTGATAACCAGCTAACCAACAAAGGTTGAGCTGTTCCTCAGGTAACTCAGTAACCACATGTTCCTCAGGTAACTCAGTCAGTAACCACTGGTTCCTAAAGTAGCTCAGTAACCACTGGTTCCTCAGTAATCTGTGGAGGTGTCAAACACCAGCGGTAACGGCCTGTTGTATAATCAGAAGCTCTTGGGCGTTCGTCAAAGTCGCCCTATCCATTTTGATACAGCGGTACGCGCCAGAAACAAAGTACAAAATGCTGCACCGGAGAGCTTGTATCCGTCGGTGCCCTGTGCGTATGGGTGTTTTCCATACATGCAACATTTTACACCTAATGGAGAAACCCAGTTATTGCAATAGCACGTGAATTATACCACACTTTTGCGAGTATGCATGAAACAGTGAAGAAGGCTTTCAAAAAGTGTGGGAAAACAACAAAACATGTTATAACACCATTTTGTGAAGTTGTCCCATCCTCTGTTAAGGGTGTATATGACGTAAATGTATGACGTCACATGCCGTAAATAGCATGTATGGGAAACATGTTCCTTCCCTTGGGCTGACAATTCAATAATCTCAGCTAGTTGTATTTAGCGAAATATACCTCGGTCCGAACGGTCCTCGGTAATTTCGATTACAAAAAAAAACTTGAGATCATTGAATGGGGTTGGGACAAGAAGTGGATTTTTTACGCCTAGTAAAAATCAGGGTATGTCTCCTGATTTTTATATTTAATCCTCACGCACACTTTGAAACGCATTCTATCTTACAACTTCCTCTTAACCTCTCGTATTTTCAAACATTCTTGATTTTGTGTGGGTGTGACGACGATATTAGTTTGTGACAGCACAGCTAAAGTGCATTAATGCTGATGCCCTGAAAGAAGCGCCCTGTTTAAATGTTCATGTGTAAAGTGCATATTACTAGGAATTTAATTGTGTGGCGGAAAGATAGACTCACTGAAAATAGTAGCATGGCTGATTTACCGCCGCGCAGAAGATGTCGCGTCAACGTCATTTTCGGTCATGATTTCCACTAAGATCGTGACGTCACAACTACCAGGATCATTAGCTTAATTGTTTAAGTTTTCAACAATCGGCTCTGAGCTTATTGTGAATCTTAACACTAATTTGTGTTTGAATTTACATGATGACTCCTTGTTTTATGAACCAAGAATATCAGACCCTTACAAAGTTGTTCCCAACCCCATTGATCCAGCCCCGGGAAGGAATGGGTTTTCCCGGTCAGTGGTGGAGACGAACTCAGCACCGACTCTTGCATTCAGGTTCAGCGGAATGGAAGAGCACACGACTTCCGACCTAATAACTCATACTCCGTAGCTCATCACACTCTCTAGAATTTGTAATATTAGGTATATTCCCTTAGCGCTGTCCAACACCGGAGCATAGCTAACCGGTGAATGATCGACATAGCCTTGGCTGGTGGGCAAGACATCGCATCGTCAACCTCATACAAAACTGAATGTGCTCACTGGAGCATCAGCCGACCTTTGATAAAATAGTGCATCCTAGTAACATTGATCTCGGCTGTATGGGTATCAACAGTCATATCACACAGTCATATCAACAGTCATATCACACAGGGATCAATGCAAGATGAACCTGCAACGCATCACAACGGAGACCGGCGGGAAAAACGGTTCCGTTCACTGACCAGTGACTATTATTATGTAGGTATTATTGCATTAGACAGCCTCCGCCACTGTGAAGCATGCTCACTCGCACGGCCTTGTTGCTAGGCAATGCTTTTAGGCTGCAGATTGATGGATGTTTTTATATCACACTGTGATGCTTAACATGTTTTGTAGTTAGATTGTCACTCAACGGGAAAGGAAATATAATTTGTATGGCATTTTTACACGTTTTATTAAAACATAATTTTCTTATTTATCTTTGAACGTCCTTTAACGGGTTATCCAAAATATTCAAATCTGAAGCCGCTCATTGCTTTCCGTAAAGCGTTGTTTCACTGAAAACAATTACTGTAGAAGCATGAGTGCTGTTCTAAACAGGAATTCAGCCTTAATTAACATGATTTATCCTTCTTCATAAGGTGGAAAATGCAGTAAGGACCTATGCAACCTGGATCTGAAAAATAGACGAAGTAGAACAATCTTGTCTCATTACGCGTTAGATAAAACTACCCTCTGACTCGCTGTATTTCAAAATTCCACTATCCATACTTGTTTGCCCAGTTAAAGCACCGCTGCCATTACGCCTTGATTTGAAAGCGAGATTCCATACATGATGGTCATTGTCATGATGATGATGATCGTGGTCCCTGGGAGCACGTTATTGAAGAAGACAAAAATAGCAATCATAACAAGACAGGCGTTGTACTCACACTGCTCACAATCGGAAAGATTGTGGGAGGCTCTTGGTTTCCCCAAAGTGACTCTGATTTTTGTTTTGTTTTTTATCTCTGAATTGTTCTGAATCAACATTGTTCTGAATCAACTCTGAATTGTTATCAACAAGTAGGTATACCGGTGATCAGAACGGAGCATTATTTTACTTCCATTCCATTCCCACCCATTAGCTCCTGGCTTTATTCCGTTGCTTTCCATCACTACTTAATCAAATTTTCTTTCATCATATTCTTATCCATTTAGAGACAATACAGCCAATCCTGCATGTGGTTCTCACAGATGAATCAATGTTTTAGTTCCGTTTATTACGAGTGAGCGCGAAGCGCTCGCTCGTCTTTACGTGGTATATGGGAAAAATATGATTATGAGCGACCCAACCCGACCCGTGGCGACGCTTTTGAGAAGCAAATATCTATGCAACCGCACGTCCGATTGACTAACGGGCTTCTTTGCTGAGTAGCTTCATCCAACCTATCCTGCTTTTTACCAGTGCCGACTCATGTGGGTTACTACCACTGCGCGTGGCGCGTGCCGCGTGAGGGGTGTTGAAAGGTGTTTTGTCGCAAAAACTCCGCAACAGCTGGGCTGATTGTGTTCAAATTTGGTGTGTGGTTAGGGACCCATAAGCCACCGCTTTTCCACAAGTCAAGGGTAGGGTGCCTCTGCACGTGCGCACGTGCACACCCTATTTTATATCTCAGGAACGGCTGAACCGATTTTGATATAATTTGGTGAGTGGTTAGGAACCTCTTAGCCGGCGCCTTTCCACAAGTCAGGGGTGGGGTGGCTCTGCACGTGCGCACATGCACACCCCTATTATATGTCTCAGGAACGGCTGAGCCGATTGTGTTCAATTTTTGTGTGTGGTTAATGACCTCTCAGCCGCCAATTTTCAACAAGTCAGGAATGTGTGCCTCTGCACGCGCGCATCTTTTTTGTATCTCATAAACTACCAGCCTGATTAAGTTGAAATTCACCAAACATTTCCTTCGCGCTCGCTCGTTCATCACCAACTACGGGGCTTTACTGGTATGTACTTACCAAACTTGTGCCTGGATTTTGAAGCTGGATTTAAAATATCAGTGGATCCCTCGATATACAATGATTGAAGATATTGAATCCCAGTGGATCTCTCTGCGAAAAATACATGAAGGTCTGGAATCCTTATGGATTCCTCGGTGCAAAATGTTTCAGGATCTGGGATCTCAGTGGATCTCTTATTTGAAATAAATCTTAGATCTTGAAACACAGGATGAAGGGACTGGCATCAAAATTTGTGGTATCATTTTTGTGCTGCAGTATATTCTATGTATAGATAATTAGCGCCTGCTATTACCTTGTACCTAAGTTGTACCTGTTAGCAAACATATATGTTGTAATTAATTTTCCAATATGATACAAATAGCAAGAAGAAGGTACCCACCAGCGTGCCTGGATTCCGAAGCTGGATCTGGGATCCCAGTGGATCTCTCGGCAAAAAATAAATCAGGCTCTGGTATTTTTGTGGATCACTCGGCTTATTGCGTACCTGGATCTGGTATCCCATGTAGATCACGAGACACAGGACACAGAGATCTAGATCTCAGCTGGATTCTGGATCCAGGCACATGTCTGGTACGGAACTTACACATGGTGACGAATAGCATGATCCATCACTATTTCTGGTTTGAATGTTGATTTGTAAACAAGCCATAGGGCCAGAAATAAAGTAAGTGCGCCAAGAAGCGTGACAACTGACAACGTCCCTGATCAGTCAATGAAGCAAATCGCCGACACTATTCGGGTCGCCGTCGATGTGGATGTGTGAGTTTACGATTCCATTGCCATTTTTGTATCGCTTGCTATTTTTTGGGAAAAACGATTATTTGTAATGATAATATCAAGCATAGTACCAATTACATACAGTCAGAGACAAAACTATACACAACTCTTAATGTTGAAAAATAAATGAAGCAGTTTTTAAAATTGAGGTCCGCGAATAGTGGTGTGAATCGGTCACACATTTTTGGAATTCCAAATTTGTCTGAAGACTGATTCGGTTTTTGGACGGTCATAATCATATTTGTTTGGAAATTTTCGAACATCCAATGCCCAAGGATGGCTTTTCGTGAAAATCACTTAGTAGCTTTCAAACTTGTGCCTGGATCCTGAAGTGGGATCTGGGATCCCAGTGGATCTCTTGGAATCAAATGCATGAAAATCTTGGATCCAAGTGGATCTCTCTGCGTAAAATGCATGAAGATCTGGGATCCTTGTACATCCCTCGGCCTAAAACTCTTCAGGATCTGGGATATCCTAGCGGATCTTCAATTTAAACAAGCTTTAGCACCGGTGTCGATTTGTATACTATGGGGCCCTCCCCCAATGATTTCAAATTTAAACATTACGCCCATGGCGTTGCATGGTGAGAATGGAGCTGAAATCTATAAAGTTAGCATTGGGGCCCCCCAAGCATTTTCATAAATTGACACCGCTGAGCTTTAGATCTTGAAACATGCATGGAGTAAGCTCAGTATTTGTGGTCTCTATTTTGTGTATGCAGTAAGTATTATGTAGATAACTAGTACCTGCAAATTACCTTGTAAGTTATACATACAGTCAACATTGATATTGTAATTCGTTTTTCCATATAATAAAATTAGCACAAAGTAGGACGCTTACCAGCGTGCCTGGATCCTGAAGTTGAATCTGGGATCTCATTGGATCCGTCGGCATAAAGTGCATCAGGATCTGGGATATTTGTGGATCTCTTGGTTTTATTGTGTACCTGGATCTGGTGTACCATGTATATCCATATATCCAGGGACAAAGAACACAGAGATCCGGATCTCACATGGATCCCGGATCCAGGTACATGTCTGGTAGCTTTATATAAATATATATATATACATATATATATATATATATATATATATATATATATATATATATAATAGTATATATGATATATTGGAATGAAAAAAGATGTTCTTTTACATTAATTGTTTTTCTGCATTTCGCATTTTTCGGAGAAACAATGTTTTTTTTCCGACATGTTTTGAACGGACAGCTGACCATGGTATTGGACATCGGTCGGAGCATTGGACAAATATTTTCTGAAACTGACACCATTAGTCGCAACCACTTATAGACCGCTGTTATGTGAATGGCTTAATTGTTAATTTGGTTACCTTTTTATTCAATGGTTGTTAATTGTAGAAGATCGACAGACATATGATGACAAAGCTGAACGCAAAATATATTTTCCACTCCATTGTGTAAAAAGCAATGCGGGAAAAGTCCGTAGTTTGATGAGGACCGAAAGTATGCAAGTACCGGTCGTCAAAAGTGTGGAATGCTATCAACTCTTTCGGTATGAATGTTGCATTCAAAATGTGCTAAATTTACAACATATTTGGGTCTCGCTGTCGATTTAAAGCAACAACTTCATTTGTGTGTGAAAAAGTAGTTATTTTCCTTTGATGATTTACAAATTATTAATATGATAGTACTACAAATCAATGTTTTAAGAAATGATCAAATGTACAGGAGTGAAATAAGGCTTTGGGTTTGATTAGTTTTTACTCAGCTTTGTGATAAGTTAGCACCTATATGCTTATAGACATATCTTAAAAGAAGAGTTGAATGCGCATTAAAGACAAGGTTATTTAATAACATTTCATCGCATTAACAATGCTAGAAACATAGTTGCATTGCATGCTGTTGACAATAAAGGAAGTTAGTGCATACCTACCTTGTTTCGGCTGCATACAATGAAAACATCCATTTTCTTTCCTGTGTCCGCCATATTATCACAGCCGTTGCATAATTCAAATGCGAGCTGCCTGTATAACCCGTCGGCTGGCTGTCCCGTTTCAATCACCTTGATTTTTCATGTTGAGCATGTTCGATTATAGATATTCGTGCGGCCGGCGCTTGTAGACGATTGGCATGACACGCCGAGCCAAAAACTGTCTTGTTCACCATCACGTTTTGGTCGGCTGCACCGAAACTGGTCACACCTAATCCCCTGTACAGACATGAGTCAGTAATCAACCGTGTCGAACCAGGCCGTCGGGAGCCGGCTTCCCCCCGTGTACCCCTCCCCTCCGGTGGTCCTCCCACGGCCCCCCCCCCCCCCCCCCCCCCCCGCTTCCCCCACCTACCGCCGTCATTTGTCGCCGCGAGACGAGCCGAACGCGTGACCTACCACCATGAATCCTGTCCCTATTGGTCATACCTTCCTGTGTCACCGTAATATGCATGCTATTAGCAGGCGTTAGCCGCCATAAAACTTTTTAGAGGTAATATACAGCGGCGGCGGCCGGAGCCAGCCCTATTAATGATGTCGTTAGGATCTGAAATAATTTGTGTGTGGCCGGGCTGTCGGCCGGGGGCCATCTTTGGTCAGCGTCACAGTGAGCTGAGGACGGCCCCGAGTTTTTTGTCGCAGTGCGGACAGGCCAGCTCAGCTACCGGTGAGGGGAGGGAGGCTGGCAGGACGGGGTGACATGGCTTCAGTAGGCGGGGCCCGCCAGCAGAGGTGCCCACCGCTCCAGGGCACGCCTGATTAGACACTGATTAAATGATGATGATCAGAGAGAAGATTGTGATCGGGGGCCGGCCCGGCCCGGAGAGGGTACTGGCGAGGTGAGAAAGGTGGAGTTGGTCGCCCGCCTCCAGACCGCCGGCCACGCCGCCAGCCCCGGCCCGATTACAAACGACGCCGATGATTCCTTTCAGGTGCCGCATTGCTGATATTGAGATTGTATCCAGCTGCCAGCGCTGTGCACGTGAAAAAATGCCGGGCAAGGGGTAGGTGTGATGGAGAGGGATATCGCTCAGATCGGAGGCTGGATTAACCAGATCGGTACTCCGAGCGGCATCAAACTCGCTGGAGCAAAAGCACACCAGCGAGTTTTGCATAGTAAGATGGTGTTGAAATGCGCTGCTTTGCCAACGCATGAAAATGTGATTTCTTCTTGTAAACTTAATACACTGGAAATATGAAACATGGTTTGCCGAGGCCTTTGCATGACAACACGTTGATAAGCTCCTCCGAAATGGCCTCTGAAATGCAAATGAACCAGCGCGCTGTGGAGAGCCGCGGCCATATTTGTCCATCGTATGCGGTGTCACCGACAGCTTTTTATAAGCCCCTGGTGCAGCTGGTGTGTCCTGCCGGGCAGGTTTTCCCTCCCCGCCACGCACACCCCGTCCCACCTGTCATTACCCGAGACTCAACTACGTGTAATGACTCGCCCCGGTTGTTGTGGTAGATGCTCACAGCGGGTATGAGAGCGATCGCCGTATAAAGGCCGCTTCACTGCCGGCTGAGGTGCGCGGGCTATCACCTCGCGCAGACCGCAGTCAACAGGAGTAAATTATAGCTCACAGCCCGGCAGCTGCAGCTCGTCAGGTGTTTACACCCCCAGTGTACTCCACAGCTGCCTCTGTGTCTGTACCTCGGCAGAATACCCCTCAGTGTACTCCACAGCTGCCTCTGTGTCTGTACCTCGGCAGAATGACACTGTACCACTGCACAGCCGAGCTCCGGCCATTTGGTATCAGCAGCCGGTACTGTCACTGTACCAGTGACCAGTCACTGTACCTCACCATCCGCAGCAGAGCTAATGTCAATGACATTGTCACTACGCATCCCGCAGAAAAGCTGTGACACAGAGTACCACTGGTAGGCTGGATTCCCAACACTTGTGTACCATCGGCAAGAGGATCTTATTGACCTCCACGTGAGCAACAGCACTTACATAGTAGATACCCCGCCTTCGGGGAAAGCCGGAAGACACGCCCACTGTTCCACTACCCTCACCCTCCCCTATCAACCCTACCTATGACTAACTATCAGCAGCGGGCGGCTCTGCGGTACTCGAACGTCCGGCAGGAGGACAGTTACCCCAGGAGCGGGCAGAGCCGAGCCGAGCAGGACAGTTACCCCAGGGACGGGCAGAGCC